>PVJH01002364.1:44821-171288 GCA_004026705.1 Nesogale talazaci | reverse complement strand
GTTGCCAAGAATGATAATGTTGCAGGGTCTCAGTGACTGAAAAGAATCACGTCATTGCAGAGGAAAATTTGAAACTTAAACGAATGAAATCTACTTTTGCTAGTAGTCAGAAAGTTCACTTACATCATTGGTTATTATTCTCTAAACACATTTGTTTAAAGGTGTGCAAACCCACAAGCACCTCTTTATATTAATGAAGAATTTGCTAAATTTAGGCATATCATAAGCCCCACCAAGGAGCTAATGTGTCACAAACCATTATCTCACCTTTTATTGAGGTATCAGTGGAAAACACTTCTGTTCCCGTAGGGACCATTTCTTCCCTTAATATGAACCAAATGTCCCCCGTGCCTTTGCTTCAGGATAATCTCCTTTCATTTGTGAATGAGAAGCACACTGTTGGGCTACAGTACTCCCCAAAGTGTGCGTGCTCCGTCAAGGAAGACTAAAGTGGGGGGCATTTCGAAAGGACTTTATTACAGAGACAAGTAAGGCCACTAACCTCACAAGGACCAAAATGGTGTGCCATCATCCCATTTAATTCATCATCAAATTACATCAGTGTTCCCCTTCTTCCCACTTAATTCCACCTACTGTCAGTGCTAAATAAATACTTACTAATAAAAAGCCTGATAGAAGAAAACATGTGTTTTGAACACCTTTATAAAATACCAGGCCCAATTAAAGTCCCAACTGTATTCCTGGTTGTTGTTGTTGTTGTTTTTAATGACGCAAGCAACTTTGCCAACATGAATTTATTGAGAAATCACTCTTTAGAATTATTAGATTACTGATCCCATCACCCCTTTGTTATAAGTTTTAAAGCCCTTTCCATAGTGAGTGACAGAAGTCCTATTGGAACAAGCTTCTCTGAAAGACGGAATGTACCGCCTTACAGATCTGAAAAAACGCTTCAGGTAAATCTGGGGTCTGCCATGCCTCAAATTACATTTAAATGACTTGCTTCTCCAACTCTCTCTATATATTGGTTTTCAGCATGCTCATATAGACAAGATCACCACTGACATCTTTAATTTATGCTCACTTACTAACCACTGTAGAAAAAAAGAAATGATTGATCATTTTCAGCAATCCCAGCTAACATCGAAGGCTGAAGCCTTATTGGGCAGCTTTGGGTCTGATGATCATGCCCAAAGCCATCACAGTAACAAGAAATATGAACTATGCTGACTCGCGGGTCTATTTCATGGGCCACACCCATGAACTCATCTCTACCGACCCTAACTGGACTACAGTGAGTGAATGGTAATTCTCTTTTGGAAAAATCAAGGGGCTTGTACATGAAACTTTTCACTAGATGCCAAGTAGTCAAGGACAGCACAATCCCACTGACTTGATGCAAACAACACAAAAGCCTTAATTTGGATTTTATTTTTGTATAGGTTGAAGTTCACATTTCCACCCCATCCACCGATAGGTGGCCACAGTTTCCCAAACAAGTTGAATTCATTCGAATGTGTTTTTCCTTTCTGGTGTGAACTCTCTTCACTGCCCCGCCCTTCAGCAGCCACTTTCCCTAGGCAGCAGCATGCAATATTTAATGTTTCGTATTTATATGTAACATCTTTATCAAATGTTTCCTACCTCCCATAGGAGAATTACTGTCACCCAGCTCTCCAGAGGGGTTTCCAAATGTTCCTGGGAAAATCCTATTGTCCTTCCACTCCTGTGGTGTTCTGGGTCATTTCATTTGAGTTTTATGTACAACAATCATGAGTGAAGAGACCAAAAAGAAACGGGATGCCTGTGTGTGTGTGGGGGGTCTTTAAGGAAATCTGTGGTTTGGCCTCAAAGCCGTCCACACTTTTGTTAACCGGAATCATGGGAGACTGCAGCATGCAAGTGGAAACCACGCAGATTTGAAGGGCATAAAGTGGACAGATGCAGACAGGGGTCTAGAAAATTGCCCTCACAATGTGAGCGTTCTCCGTGAGAATCTCTCTAATTTAGAGAATTCATGAGGAGAACAGACAGACATCCATGAGTCTGTAAAGAAGTGAATAAGGGGGGTTGAGACCCGGTGATGTAGTGGTTGAGTGTGGGACTGTGGTCCATTGACTTGGCCCTTCAAATCCAGCACCAGCTATCTGGGAGCAAGGCGAGGTAGCTCCCATGACCACCAGATGGCATTGATGCCCCCCCCCAATTTTTTTTAAAAGAATAGATTAAGGGCATTTAGCCAGCATGACTTAGGGATGACTTAGGGATGACTTAGGGATTTTGTAACAGACACTTGTACATTCAGGTTTCTCTCACCTAGTTTATGAATTATTTGAGTATATGAAAGCCTAAAAATTAGGACAGGACTGGGAACACTACAAATGCTTATCAAGTCTCTGGACATTCGTGGGAGGCAACCTAACCTGAATCCAGCCCTTACTAGATCACAAAGGGCAGGGGTGGGTGCGTACATGGGGGTGGGGTGTGGGTGGGTACTGCACAGTGGTTGCCTAGCCAACAATTACCAAGGACTCCTGGCTGGGATGCCCCACTAAGTCAGATCCCATCCCCCAAATCCTGCAGAGAGTGCCCCAATCCCAAATCTGCTTTAGCATGACTTCAGAAACAGACAATTCTCCTTTTGTCTGCCAAGATGGAGAACTCCGATTGGGAGGAACATTAATGTGAGGCTGTGGCCCAGCTCAGAAGGCAGATGGAGGGCTTAGTTCACGGATACGCTTTTGATGGATGTGTGAATAACCTGCGTGCAGAGGATGACAGGCAGACAAGGTACTACAAGCACCGGTTAGGCCACCTAGGAAGGTCACAGTGCAGAAGCCGACTGAGCACAACGACTAGGGGACATTAAAGAGCCGTGAGCTCCAGAAGACTCGGGTTACAAGTAATGGATTTTTGGGGAGGGGTGTAAAATGAATAGGAAACATCAACAATACTAAATAGTAAATTTATGCTATAGTGGCATAAGTTTGCATGTAGTTACTAACAGAAAACTGACAGTAATGTGTGATGGGAATCTCAAGGTGGGCACTGTGTTCCCCTCCCCCATTCAAACTCTCATGGAGATACAGGGAGCTGTAATTCACACCTTACTCTAGACCCTGAGTGGTGTCCTATGTCAACTGGAAGGTTCTCCTCTTTCCTGAGTGACTGTGTCTTCGTAGTCACGTGGCTTCCTCACCAAAGAAAAGGAAGGTTGCATGGTTAAGTGGTTTGTAACTGGCGAAGATTTTGTTTTCCCCACCTGAGGGGCTTCAACATGCTTCAACATGCATGTTCACAGGCATGTTGGTTGTCACTACACGGCCTCCACCGCAGGGGAGCACTTTGCGACTGCTGTTCATCCCCCACTGTGAAGTAGACGATTTTACTATGTTACCTAGAGGCTCCTTTGCACAGAGCAGTTTGGAGTAAGCCTTTATTTGGGGCGTTAGGAACTGTCTATTCTCCTGAACTTACAATTTCCTGACAGTTCAGGTCCCTAAGGGGTACTCAAAGACTTTCCAACTTACAAACACCCTTTACATTTTGGCAATATCCTTTCAGTTTCAATACACTCTTCTGTATGATCAGGATCCCTGGTAACACAAGCAATAAAGTGCTCGGTTGGCAGTCCACAGCCTGGCAGTTAGAAATCACCCTCTGGTCCACAGTATGAAGATGTGGCTGTCTGCCCCTGCAGCCATTACAGCCTTGGAAAGCCTTGGGTGCAATTCCAACCTGACCTGTGGGGGCATTGTGGGTCAGGAATGAGTTTCAACTTTGGTAGGTGGCATTTGTGTTATCAATGGGGCTTAAGACCCTAAATAATGAATGTAGATGAATGGGAGTTTGACAAACAGGGAATCTGAGCTAAAACGTTGGTACCTTAATGGGGACTTTTTAAAGTTTGTTGAAAACTCCATTTCTCCATGAAATTGAGGGAGCCTTTTATACTTTACTGATTACATTGCATTGAGAGTGGAATAAAAAAAATCATTTTATCAGCATGGTAGTTTTTCCATTTTCATATTCATCTTCTCCTCACAGTGTAGACTATTCTCTGAATATAATGAAATTTTGCAAATAGACTATTTTTAACATCAGCTTAATGAATTCTCTCAATTTTTCAAGATTAGTTCATTTTCTTAAAAAAAATCAAATGGAAACTTTTGTACCTGTATTTGTAAATTTAGACAGTGCAGTTCACAAATGAATTAGCTCTATAAACGTAAAGTCTGTTGAGAACATTGGGCCCTTTATGGGATCCTATTTGTTGTTTTTAGCAATAATCTACCAGATTACTTTTTAATGATCATTCTAAATGTAGTATTCCCATTCTCCCTGCTCCATTTTTTGTTAAATATTGTCAAAACTTTTCAGGTGAATTATCTTATTGTGATTCCATTGAAGACTGGTTTACGTCTTTGAACAAACTGAAAAAGTGGTACACAGTAGACACAAAGGAAAAGGTTCTTGCAGAATAGTGAGCCAGAATTAGCCAAACTCTCATGCATTCCAGATAGAGATAGAACGAAATTTTACCCATAGTGAAAACCAAATACACTGAACAAATATACCCCGTATTCAAGATACTCCATGGGGCGGGGGTAATTGAAAATAGTGAAGGAGAAGTGGAAAATCCACTACCTGCATCAACATCTTTGTGTCACCTTGTGCTAGTCTGGGTAGACTAGAGGAACAAATTTCATAGACACCCATATGGATATAAGTAAAGGGTTTATATACAAAAAGAATGGAACACTGCGAAAGCATCACAACCCTGTCCAGTTCAAAGTCATAAGTCCAATATTAGCCCATATGCCCAATAGCAGTCTATAATGTCTCCTTCTGACTCATGAAGTTATAGGTCAGTGGGTGCTGAATCCAGACACTGGCAGGGGTCTCCCCATGGCTCCTCACTTCCAGGGCTCAGGATCCATCAACAGCATCCAGTGGTGGCACAAGCAACTCATCACTGGCATGGGTCTCCATGTGGCCTCTCCAGCTTCAGAAGTCTGGTTCCATCAGGGCCAAGCCGTGTGGTTTCTCCAGATTGCAAACTCTGTCATCTTTTCTTGTCCTTGATTCATGGTCTCTGAGACTAATACCCAACAACTGGGGAGATAGCTTCTCATCTCCACAGGGGAAATATCGTGAGATTTCCTAGACATATCAGGAGAAAGCCATGCCCACATAGAGGCCTCATTGACTACTCAATGGCTATCTCCAGATTAACAGGCTAGACTCCACCCCTACATCTCAATCATGAAATTAACATAAGCACATGACTGCCACAGATCACCCTTGTTAATTTCACACTTTTACATAATTCTGTAATCATATGTAACTTTCAAATAAACAATAAAATCATCTGTATACCTAATAGGATAAAACTGAAATGCATGCAATTCAACATGTGTCACCATCATTTAAGAATAATATTCTATAAGTGAACAAAACAAAAGATATCCTATGTCTTACAATTGCAGTTACAAAACACCTACACCTTGATCCTATAATCCTATGAATATATATTCCACCACCTGTGAGAATTTGTAAGCCAACCACCTCGTGCCTTTATTCCCCCATTTGGGGTATCTAATTTCTACATTGTCCACTTATACAAACCCAGTGCTATGAGGAAACAATCATACCTTTCAACATGAAGAATCTTCATTCCAGTTGGAAACTTGTGAAGTGTCCATCCATTAGCAAAGTCAGATCAGGACAGGCCATCAATAAAGTCAGCAGCGATATTCACCAGTTTACAGACTCAAATCACTTCTCTTCCTCTGCTTGGGTTCTGGTCAACTCAATGTGGGCTGTATCACTTAGCCTTACCAGGGTAGCCATTGGTTGCCTTCCCTTTAGACCATGGTCCCATCACAAGTTCTAAACATTCCTAGACCTTTGATGCCAGGGCATGAACTTCAGGCCAGTCAACCTGCTCTCATATTCTCTATTTCCTGTGAACCAAGTCCATGGGTGTTAATGGCCAAATTCAACCCGTCTCTTTATTGCTACATTTCTCTTACTTCTACTCAAAGAGTAGATCCAGGTGGAACCTAGCAAGCATTTCAGCCTGCCACAATTTCCTTTAACATTCAGTCCCAGAGAGGAGTTATCGTCATGGTTCCAGATTCCTTTGCTTCTGAAAATAATCACTAGTCAGGATTTTCCAAAGAAATAGACTCTATCCTTCTTTATCGATCAGTCTGATCTTCTCTGAGAATACAAGTATCCTGAGTACTCCAAAAGACTCGGTGGGGCTACTTTCTTCAGAGAAGTCTTTCTAGGTGTGGCCTAAACCCATGTAAGCACAAGATAGAGTTATTCTCCTCAGAGATGTCTTTGACACTAAGTCCTAAACCCTCTAGAGGTCAATGCTTTGCCTGAGGTAACTGGACTTAGAAATTCTTTTCATACTTCCCAATAAACATTTCTATACATCCTTATATTTACAATAATAAGCATAAGAAATAAGTATAAACAGCATAGTCAGAAATTAAACTTAATTCTTAAAACAGTCAAGGTCAATACTTATTAAACTTATCTATATCTTTATCTAAACTACTGTTTACACGGAAACATGGAAGGCATCAAAACAGATCCTTGCTTTTTGCCAGGCATTCTGACTTTTTTGGAGGGGTTGGAGGGCATCACTGCCTTTGGTGGTCATGTGTGCTATCCAGTGCTGCTCCTGACTGCTGCTGCTGGATTTGAATCACCAAGCCCGCAGGCCGCAGTCCCGCACTCAACCACTTACGCCACCAGGGCTCAGCCCCATTCTGACCGTCTTAACCATTCTCCTTTAGCAGCATAAGTTCTGAGACATTGAAAAGGCAGTTTTTACCCCTGAGCTCAAGATATACATTATCAGTATTCATTTTCTATAGAAATAACCAAAGACAGCACCCAGACAAAATAATCAAAACATTAACTTCCCATATTGTTTCCAGAAAATAGCTCAGTTAATTCCAAGGACATATCTGACTTCTGGCTAGCCAAAGAAGTAACAATACCATGAAGCACAATTCAAACAAGCTTCTACTTTCCATCTTATGATTTGTTCCTCTAGTACCCCACTCCTAAGGTACCATAATGTGTTAGTCCGGGTAGACCAGAGAAACAAATACATAGACTTGCATATGGGTATAAGGGAATGATTTATATACAAAAGGAATGGAACACTGAGAAAGCATCACAACCCAGTCCAGTTCAAAGTCATAAGCCCGATATTAGCTCATATGTCGGATACCAGTCTATAATGTCTCCTTCCGACTCACGAAGTTACAGGTCAGTGGGTGCAGAATCCCGACGCTGGCAGGGGTCTCCCCATGGCTCCTCACTTCCAGGGCTCAGGGTCCATCAACAGCATCCAGTGGTGGCACAAGCAACTCATCGCTGGCAGGGGTCTCCATATGGCTGCCCCAGCCTCAGAGGTCTGTCTCTATCAGGACAAAGTCATGTGGCTTCTCCTCCAGCTCCCCAGACACTGCCATCTTTTCTTGTCCTTGATTCATGGTCTCTGAGACTAATTCCCAACAACTGGGGAGATAGCTTCTCATCTCCACGAAGGAAATATTGTGAGATTTCCCAGACATATCAGGAGAAAGCCATGCCCACATAGAGGCCTCACTGGTTACTCAATGGCTATCTCCAGATTAACAGGCTAGACTCCACCCCTACATTTCAATCATAAAATTAACATAAGCATATGACTGCCACAAAGTATTTGATGAATCAAGTAACTTGCACACTGTACATATTTTAGGGCCTAGTTACTTGATATAGAGTGCACCTACTTTGGGACCTAATGACTTCCTTTGGAATGAGTCTTATTTAGAGTCTGGTGATGTGGTGTACAGTGAGCCTATTTTAGAGCCTAGTGACTCAGCTATAAGTGAAAATAGGGAATAGACAGAGAATTAGAGCCGTAGTGATATTGATCATATTGACCCCTCTGGTTTTGATTCCAATACTGTCTTTGGCAGAAACCCATATATTTCATTAATTCCCAGCTCAAGCTCCAGTTACAGTTCTAGTTTGAGTTCTACTACAATTTCTAGCTCTATGTCTAGTTCAGAAATTTCCAAGAATCAATTCAGAGCTATCTGAAAACTGTTGAAGGAAGTGCATCATTAGGGTCTTTATCTGAGTTCAGTGAAGAAGGACAATGCTGGGTTCTTTGGCTCTTTCTTAATGTGGGTCAGTTGATTCACCAAAGTTAAGGTAATGAAGGGCAACCTACAGGAGTCACTAAAGAACAGACTGACAACCCGGAAATCTGATGATTTACTGAACACGATGCAAAAAAACCCTGCAGTATTTCCATTACAGAATACACAGAAGGTAACGAACTACGGATTCTACCTTGCTCACAAGAGTATCGTGCTCACTGCATTGATTGCTGGCTATGTGACAACTTGACCTGGCTCAGTTGCTGCAGGAAAGTCATAGATGCTGGTGTGAGATAAAAAATTGAGACCTGAACGCTGCTCTACAAAGTTATAAAGTAATGCACAAAAAGTAATCACTAACAACCAGAACGGAATCATTGAGTTCTCAACAAATCATGACTATTCCTCCAAATTCTGTTTGAGACACAGAGGAAATATTCTGTAAAAATCATTAACCTGATAAAATTCAATTCTCCCCCACAGTGACACAGCAGCTGCACTGGGTTTGGATATTCCTGATTCCTTATGTGTTGGTCCAGGTAGATTAGAGCTACAAATTCATAAACATGCATATGGATATAAGGGAAAGGTTTATATACAAAAGGAATGGAACATTGAGAAAGCATCCCAACCCAGTCTAGTCCAAGGTCATAAGTCCGATATTAGCCCGTATGTCCAATACCAGTCTATAAAGTCTCCTTTTGATTCATGAAGCACGTGCAATGACACCAGGACAATCACAGGTCAGTGGGTGCTGAGTCTTGTGTATACAGCGACTGTAGAAGCATCCCAGTGCTGACAGGGGTCTCCCCACGCCTCCTTGTTTCCAGGGCTCAGGATCGATCGATAGTATTCATTGGCGGTAGTAGCATATCCGTGCTGGCAGGGGTCTCTCTGTGGCTTTTCAGGCTTCAGAGGTCTGGTTCCATCAGGGTAAGCTTGTATGGCTTCTTCTTCGGCTCCTCCAGTTCATAGGACTCGGGTTCCATTCTGCCCTTTTGTCTTGTCCATCAATCATCTCCAAAGAACCGAGTTTTGTGTCTTGTCAGTTGCACTGTCTGCCAGGGAATCATCTTTAAGTCTCTTATCTCCAGGGGGGAAATACTATGAGATTTCCCAAAACTCTCAGAAGAAAACTATGGCTACACAGAGAGCTCATTGGCTATCACCAGATTGTCAGGCTAGACTCCACCCCTACACTCCCAATCATGAAATTGTGACACTAGTATATGACTGCCACACCATATAATCAGTTCTAGATGGATTTGAATTTTTCAAAAGCCTCACTGTAGATGAGTCCATTCCATCTCATAACCGTGCCATGGGAAAGACTAGAATTGCTCCATCGAGCTCCAAGACTAGAGTCTTCATGGCAGCACACTCCCACAACTTTCCCCCATGAAGCAAACAGTGGGTGTGAAGCACCAACTGTTCTGTTAGCATTGAGTGTTTTTTTGTTTTACCCACTGTTCCACTGATTGATTTGAATTATCCTGTATGATTATGCAAGCCCAAGCCAATTCATAGGCCTGTCCTATTTTGTATATACCTGCAAAGAAACATCAACTCAGAGCAAAAATAAGCAGTTTAAGAATTTTTCATTCTCATTTTTAAAAGGAGGGGTGCTACACTCATCCTCTGCTACAAAGCATCCTCAGAATCTTCTCTTCCTATCTCAATCTAATGAGATAGGGACCACCAACCGATTTCCATACCTTATAGCTACCTTAAATTTGCCCCATGACTCACTACCAAAGTATCAGTCAAGATCCTGCCCACCTCTCAAAAGGTGGCACACTTGAATGGGGTACTGAATGTCTTCAACAAAGGTATCCCTTACTAAAGCATGCAAACAAAAGATACCAAAGGATACATTACCCTGCAGCAAGCATTTTTTTTTCAGCTAGCAATTTTAAGTATCAATTATTCTACCACTAATATATATTTTTAACTTTTCTTTTTTTTTTTGGGGGGGGGCATCACTGCCTTCAGGTGGTGGGAGTAAGAGGCCCAGCCTTTGCTCCGTGGAGCCGGAATCAAACCTCCATCCCAGTGTGCTGCAGTCCCACGCAAAACCACTATGCCACCGGGGCTCAGCCTCTACCACTAATATTTAAGGGACAAGGTGAGCCTTCCTGGAAGCCAGCATATTCTGTAATTGTAGTAGAAGCCCACCCAAGTGATGCTGTGTCAAATTTAGTCACTGCAGGCCTCAAGTATTCATGAAAGCAGTTCTCAACCTGATGATAGAGTCCCCTTTTGGGGTCAAATGGGGTAATCCAATTCATAACAGTAGCAAAATTATAGTTATAACATAACATTGGATATAATTTTATGGTTGGTGTGTCATGACAGCATGAGGTGCTGTACTAAAGGGTGGCAGCATTAGGAAGGTTAAGAATCACTGATCTCAGAAGACAAACCCTTGAAAATATACACCCTGTCTGTCCTCTTTCCCTCTAATCTGTTAATAGTATCCATTAGCTAAACTCAACATGAGTACACACAAGCTGAAAGAGATTCGTTGTTATTTAAACCCTTAAAGGTCAGTCTCTTGGGGGTTAACCAAGCAGAAGTAGATGTGGGACAAAATCAGAGAATATCTGGCATAATCAGAATTCCAAAATCTCTTCAAAGCAAGACTATACAGCCTTTCTAGTCTCTTCATGTTGTCCCCTGTTTCATTCTTTTAGCCCCTCTTTTAATTTTCCTTTTCTCTCATGACCCAGATAATGTATGGTAGTAGAGAGAGCAGGTACATTTCATCATTAGAAGCAATGAGAAGATGGCAAATGCTTAGAAATTTTTACCTTTCTCTAAACTTGCCCCTACTTAGGTTTGCTCTGAACTACGTGAACTAGAAACTATGTTTTTAGCTAGGTTCTATAATTTATCACAACGAACACACAGCACAGGCAGGTATTGATCATGATTATGGGCTTTATTATGGAAGTTACCAGGTTGCAGTTCAATTGAGAAATGCTCAGAACAGAGTTTTCAGTTCAGACATGCTACAAATTTCTCTCAGGGCTGCTAATAAATGCCTATGGGCATGTCATTCCCTATAAGCCTCAACCCAAAGGTACTCAGTGCCAGTTGGGGTGGAGGGTGGTAGGCAGCAGGCCCACCTCCACCAATTAAGTGCTCACAAGCCATCCTCCAACTCCAAGGCATTCAGCTTTACTTGCTCTGTGGGCAGGAAAGTCCATCACTCTGCCTTGTGTTGAGATCCTGGTTCTTTTCAACTGCTGTTGCTCAACCACTCCTCTGTAGCCCTGCACTCTCTTCTGGCTGGAAGAGATGGAAGTGATGGAATCTACTCTTGGCTCTTGCTGGTAGTGTTGCTTCTGAATTAGCTTACTTTTTGTGCAGCACAAAGGCAATCATATTAAATCCCGTTAACCAGCACTTACAGATGAATCTTGTGAGTGTTTCCTCCCACACTCATACTGAGACCCTTCAGAAAAAGGTCATTTGGTGGAAGGAACAGAGACCATGGATAGAAGAGCCACATGAACTAAATCACTGTCCTTCAAGTAGTATGGTCATGTCTTTCAATCTTGCTTCATGAGTATATTCATATGTTGCTTCTTCATTAGTTAATTTTATTTCATAGTTCTAATTTGAAAAGATGCTTATTTAGTATGAAGGTTTTTATGGACTATCTGTGACTCCATCTATTTTTATTTTATGATTTTTTGAAATTGGAAGGTAATATAATATATTTCATTATTCCAGAGTTCAGTCATATCAAGAAGAATTGCACAATTGCTATGACAATCCATTTCTAAACATTATTTTCTTTCCTTTCTGGACTCCTCAACATCATCTGTCTTGTGCCTCACCCCTTTCACCACTACTGTACTGCCCCACACCAAAAAAACCCTTATTCGTCTTGATGTCCTTATAGTTTCACCAATCCTGGTTTTCACATACCACAAAAATAGAAAAATATGTCACGTAATTTCAAGAGAGTGACACCCAATGATAGAACACATCTGAACTAAACACCGATAAGAACAAGCAAAAAATAGGAAAATAATAATACAGACACTGTTGAAGGCCAGATCAGGTCCAGTATGAATCAGAGGAGGGTATCAATTTACAGAGTTTTGACCAGTCAAATCAAGCGTATCCCTTTGATCCTTAGTGCCCTTTGTTTAGTAACTACTTTCCTCCCATCCATCTATTATGGGTAGAGAGAGATCACTGGATGCTTATTTCCAAAGTCATTTTCCAAAATGTATCTTGGGCTGCCACTGTCGTCCATAGCCTCTGAAAACAGGATTCTCGTACTTCAACTTCAGATGATCTGATTTATAATCCTTCAGTGACTGATGCAGGTGTGCGTCTTCCATGTGGCCTTAGTGGACATCTCACTTAGATGGCTGCTTGTGTGGAGACAAGACTTTAAGACCTCAACTGCCATTTTACCTGAGAGCCAGGAGATAACTAATTTCTTTATCACATTTTGCTATAGAGCTCCCATATTCTGTCTTCCCTTCCTGAAGGCAAATATCAAGCAGGGCCATTATGTAAGAACTAATTGTTCTTATGTTGGAGCTAGAATCTAGTGTGAGCCCCAAATCCATTTGTGAATCTATCTGTGGTTTTGTGTTTTGTTTTTATCTGCCAATGGCTCCCATTCAAACCTGCTTGCTAGTTTATGGTAGAGAGTCTAATTGATCACCCCCCTGGGGCATAACGAACTTCTATTAATATTATCTTTCTTTTTAGCCCCTGGTACTAATTTTTAAATGCTCTTATGAACCAGAAGATAAAGGCGACTCAGACACCAGAGTCGAATAAGCCAAATTTATTAGTCCTGTGTCAGGACTGTCTCCATACCATGCAAAAGAGCAGCCCCTCACCCCATGCAATTTCAGATTTTATATACTCCATGAGTGGCCCTCCACCATGGAGCAAAAACAAATAGATGAACTGGCCCCACTGGGATTTACAACTAGCCATCTCACTCTTATCTTTGCAGAAACAATAAAAAAATCTACCTCCATAAACAAGCATACCCTTCCACCAAGGACATTCCATTCTAGTTAGCATATTTAACTTGTTCCATTAGCTTCCCTTTCTTGTCTGAATCTTGAACAATGGGTAAGCCTTAAGTCAATATATTTTTTTTTACTTCCACAATGCCTGGTTGAGAGATGGATATTAAGCCAATGTAGACTAATTCCAGGTTACCCTACTTAAATTATTCACTGGTATAGAACCAGTCCTTTTGTGGTTGGACACAATTTGCACAATGGAGATTGTCAGGGAGATTTTCAGTAATGATCACTAAGAATGTCAGTCACAGGTTTGCCGTAATAATACATGTCTTAATAAAGCTTATAGGGCATTGATGTAGCAAGACCATGCTTGTCTGTCTACCCAGAGTTCAATAATCACAGTAAAGCAGCTGTTTTCGACTTCCTCAGACAGTATGTATTTTCTGACTCCTTAGGTTTCAAGTGTGTCTGAGGTAGAGTCCAGTTCATCCAGGGGCGTTTCCGCATAGGCTCTCACTGATGCAGCTTCTGGAGTATGGCACGTGCCTTGATGATACAAGATTCAAGTTCCCAGAGTTCCATGGCATCTGGTCAGAAGCCAGGGGTCAATGTGGCCCATTATTCAGTGCATACCACTGGGGACATTTTTGTCACCCCTAGGGTTCCCCAAAGTATTTTCAGTCATCCTTCCCCCCAAATGGAGGTTGGTCCTCCCTAGCAACAGACATACATTTGTGCTTCCCCAGACATGTTTACTCCCTTTCCTGACTTGTTTTCCTATCAATATCCCTCATCCTTCTGATAGTGTTGTCTCTCTGGGGGGACCTCATCATAGCTTTGCATGGCAGACACAGTAGACAATATCTCCTTCTCATCCCTTGAACATTTGATGCCAGCTGATATAAGGTGCCTTCTGACAGAGTGCCCTTTAAAATGCTTGCTTAGAGTGGATTGCTCTCTCCCAGGCTGTCTGGACCCCAGCAAGCAGCCCGGATGTCTGCCTTTACCAATATCTTGCTATTGCGAATTGTGCTGCAACTAACATGAGGAAGTTTGTGTCTGTTTCTTACATCTTTGGCATGTATGCCCAGTAACGGCATTGCTGATTTATAGAGTGCTTCAATTGCTATCTGTTTTAGGACTCGCCATGTAATTTTCCACAGTGGCTCTTCATATTTATAAGTCCACCTGCAGTGGATAAGCAATTCAATTTCACCACACCCTCTCTAGGATTTGTTGTTCTAATTTTTCTTAAACTGGGTTAGGAATATGTCTTCTCTGTCTTGCATGTCCCAGATGGCTAGGGGACAGCAATATTTCCTCATGTGTTTTTTATTAGCGATTCCAGTGTCATCCTTTGTGAATGTTCAAAGTTCAAGTCCTTTGCGCACTTTCTCATCTCAGACAGGTGCTGCTAGCTTGTGGTGTTTTCCCTTTGTAGGTTTATAACACACTGTAGGTTTTAGTAATTTGTCCTTCATCCATTTTGTTGTTCTCAATTGGTGGACTCTCTTTTTATTGTTCTATTGAACTCTTTCAATGTACACAAGTGTTTTATTTTTAATAGGTCCCCCTCACCTACTTTGTCTTACATTGAGTGTGCTTCATTTATTATATCTGGTAAACTATGTAGTCCTGGGAATAGGACATGTAGATTTGTCCCAAATTTTTCATGGATGATCCTGATAGCCTTGGGATTTATATTGACGTCTTTGATCAACCTTGAGTTTGTTTTTGTGTATGGGGTGAGACATGAATCTGGTTTCCTTCTTCTGCAAGTGGATACCCAGTTTCTCCAGCACCATTTATTCAAGAGGGCATCTGCTTCCCACTTAAGACTTTTGGGAACATTCCAAAAAAATCATTTGTCTGTATGTGGATGTCTTTATTTCTGGGTTTTCTGTCCTGGTTCATTGATCCAGGTGACTATTACTATACCAGTACCAGGCTGTTTTGACAACTGTGGCTTATTGTAGGTTTTGAAATCAGGTAGTGCAAGAACACCTACTTTGGTCTTCCTTTGGAGGAGTTATTTGCCCTCCTGGACTTTTTCACTCTCCATAAGAAATTGATAATTATGTTTTCCATTTTTTTTAAAGATTGATGCTAACATTTGGATCTGGATTGCACCGAATTTGTGGATTACTTTAGGTATTATTGACATTTTCATGCTATTGAGTCTTCTGATTCACAAACATAGCACATTCTTTCATTGGTGTAGGTCCCTTTTGGCTTCTTGCAATAATATTCTGTAATATTCTTTGTACAGATCTTTTATTTTTTCCTAGGTTTATTCCTAGATATTTTAGCTTTTGGGTGGTTATTGTGAATGATATTGCTTTTGTGATGTCTTTTTAGGGATTCTTTTCACTATTATTTAGAAATCCAATTGATTTATGCTTGCTAATTTTGTATTATGCTACTCTACTAAGCTCCTCTATTGCTTTCACTGATTCTATGGTGGACACATTAAGCTACTCAATATATAAAATCAGATCATCTGCAAAAAGCTAAAGTTTCCTTGGCCAATTGTACTACTTTGATTCTTTGCTGTTGTCTATGCTGCTTGCTAGGACTTCCAGCACAATGTTGAATGAGTGAGGATAAGGAACATCCTTATCAGGTTCCCGTATTCAGTGGAAATGCTCTCAGATTTTCTCCATTGAATATAATATTGGCTATTGGTTTTTCACATATGGCCTTTATTGTGTTTTGGGTTTTCCTTTTTAATCATATTTTCTTTTTTTGGGAGGGGGAGCATCACTGCCCCCTGGTGAGAATAAGAGGCCCAGCTTTGTTCCTGAAGAACTGCTGCTGGATTTGAACCACCAAGCCAGTGGGCTACAGTCCTGCACTCAACCACTACGCCACCGGGGCTCAGTCCTTAATCTTATTTTCTTGAAAGCTATTATTAGGAATGGATTTGGGATATCGGCAAATTTGGATTTTTCTGCATCAATTGATATCATCATGTAGTTCTTAATCATTTTCTTGTTAATGGGGTGAATTACATTGTTTTTCTAATGTTGAATCATCCCTGCATCCCTGGTATGAATCCACTTGGTCATAATGTTTTGCCTTTTGTTATGTTGCTGAATTCCATCAACCCAGATTTTGTTGAGGATTTTTGCGTATGTTCATGAGGGATATTGGTTTGTAGTTCTCTATTTTTGTGGGGTCTTTGTTTTTGGGCTTATGCTGGTTTCATAAGATGAGTTTAGGATTTTGCAGCCCCCTTCTATGTGCTGAAAGAGTTTGTGTAGTACTGATGTCAGTTCTGAATAGTTTGTAGAATTCTATGGTCAAGTCATCTGGATCTGAGCTTTTTAAGTTGGGTGCTTCTTGATGGTCTTTTCTATTTCTTCTTTTGCTATGGTTTTGTTCAAGTTCTTAATGTCCTTCTTGTTCATTTGGGGAAAGAGTGCCTCTCTAGTAATTTATTCATGTCATCCAGATTACTGAATTTGTTTGAAAGCAATCTTTTATAATGCTGTGTAATTAACTTTTTTATTTCATTGGGGTCTGTTGTCACTGCCCCTGTTTCATCCCTAATTAAAGATATTTTTGCATAATCTTTATTTTCCTTTCATAAGTTTGCAAGCGGTTTGTTGATTTTGTTGATCCTTTCAAAGAACCACATTTTTGTTTTGTTGATTTTTCCCACTGTTTTCCTTGCTATTTATTTCTAGTCTAATTTTTATTATTTCTTTTCCTTTGCTATTGGAAGGTTTATGCTGTTGACTCTGTTCTGCTTGTTGGAGGTGTTCTCTTTAGGTGTTGAACTTAACTCTTTCTTCTTTTTTCATTTGTGCATTGATTTCTATAAATTGACCTCTGATAACTGGCTTAGTTGCTCACAAATGTTGCAGTATGTTGTGCAGTCATTCATATTAGTTTCTAGGGTCTTCCTAATTTCATCTCTTCTTTGAGTAGTGCTCTTGAGACTCCAAGTGGTTGTCTTTGCTTTTAAAAGCGGTGCCCTGAAAACAATCATTTTTTCAAAACTATGTATTTAATTTTTTTAACAAAACAATTTTCAGACTCATCTGTTTGGATGGCTGCCAGCACTTTACTCATTGTTTTCTTCACCTCTTCTATGTCGTCACATTGCTGTTCTTTCATGCCCCTCTTTATTCAAAAAAAAATAAAAAGAAGTCACATGGAGCCAGGTCAGGTGAGTATGGTGCATGGGTTGAGAGAGACAGATGGTTTTCTGCCCCCAGACTGGCACACTGAAATGGTTGTGTGAACAGGTTCATTGTCATGGTGGCAAAACCAGTCCCTTGCTGACCACAAATCAGGTCTTTTTGGTTGCACACTGTCATGCAATCTTTTCAGACTCTCTAAAATGAAAGCTTGATTAACTGTCTGACTTGGTTGAACAAATTCCAAATGCACTATGCCAACTCACTTCAAAAAAAGCATCATCTTGATGTTGGATTTCACTTGATGAGCTTTTGGGGAGCAAGTTGATGATAGTGTCTTCCACTGACTTGACTCATGTTTGCATTCAGGTTTAGAAGAAGAGCACCATGCTTTGTAACCAAAAATGATCTTGAGAAAAAAATTCTGGATCACTTCTGAGCTGTTCTTTCAAAGCATGGCCTATTTTCACTTGATACTCCTTTTGCTGTTCAGTCAAAAATGAGACACATTTTTGCAAGGGACACTTCTCATTCCCTCCTCTTCCATTAAAATTCACTCAACCAACTCCAAGTTAGTCAAGATAACTTCCTGATCTCTTCAATGGTCTGTCATCAGTCTTCAAACACAAGTGCATAATTTTTGTTGGCATTTTCATCCATTTGGGAAGTTGATGGATGTTCAGGACAAGGTTTGTCATCAATCAATATTTCATTTTTTTGAAACAAAGCAAGACTTGTACACAGTTTTCCCACAGCGCTGTCCTTATAAACTTCATTCAATTTCACAACAGTTTCTGGAGTGTTTTTCCCAACCAGGAAATAAAGTTTGAAAGGTGCATGCTGTTCTCTTAAATCAGCCATCATATAAAATGAGGTTTGAGCTAAACTCCTTTTATCAAAAAATTCAATGTGACCAGAGAGAACCTTCCCAGGCAACTGGGTAAACTAAGAGCTAGTTGCTTGATGCTCGCCTAGCAGGAAAAAAATCATGAAAGAAAACCACCCAGTGAAGTTTTTCCCTTTTTTTGGGGGGGGGATACCCCATCATATATTCTTTCTATTGTTATTTTCCAGTCTTATGGAACTGTGCTCAGAGAAGATGTTTTGAAAGATCTCGATGTGTTTGACTTTTCTCAGGTTTGCTTTATGGCCCAATATGTCTTTTATTTTAGAATATGAGCCATGTGCATTGTAGAAGAAAGTTTGTGTGTGTTATTGTTTGGAGAGCTCTCTAAACATATAGGGGGTTGAGTAACATAAGAGTATTCACCTCTTATGTTTATCGGTTGAGTTTCTTCCCTGTTCATTTATTTCGAGGTGGTGTATTCAAGTCACCTACAATTATTGTTGATCTGGTGATTTCTGTTCTCATCTCTTTGAGGATTTGCTTGATGAATCTTGATGGTCTTTCAATAAGCACACACTTCATTTGGGGCACATTGTCAAAAGTACCTAATTTCTGTTTGGGAAATTACCAAGTTCTAATCTGAAAGCCCTAAAAGTAAAACCTGAATTCTAAATGGTATATGGCTAATTCAGTGTCCACAGTCAAAATATGCCCTTAACACAATGATTATTTAAAATTAAACATTAGGTCACTCTTCAAAAGTTGTTTGTAGGTGCCCATCAAGTTTGCTCCAACTTACAATATATAAAAAAGAAGAAAATAACACCTAGTCATATTCCATCTTCACAACCGTTCTTATGCTTGAGTCCATTCTTACAATCTCTTCGAAGGGTTTCCTCTCTTTCACGCCCTTCTACTTAACCATGAAAGTTGTCTTTTTCCAGAGACCATTCTATGCTGATATCATGTCAAAAGTACATGAGATGAAATCTTGCTATCCTTCCTTCAAAGAAACCTTCTGGGAGAAGGCTTCTTGGGAGAAGTACTTCTCCCAAGACAGATTTGTTTGTTCTTTGGGCAGCCCATGGTACTTTTAATATTCTCCACCAGCACCATAATTCAAAAGCATTTGTCCTTCTTTTGTCTTCCTTATTCACTCTCCAAATTTGACACACATGTAAAGTTATTGAAAATACCATGCCATGTCTCAGATGCATCTTAGTTCTCAAGGGACATCCTTGCTTTTCAACATCTTTGAGGTTAGGTTTTGTGTAACAGAAAATTACCTAATGCAATTTGACCTATTGATTTCTGCCTCCATAAGCATTGATTGTGGATCCATACAAAATAAAATCCTTAATAATTTGAACCGTTTCTTTGTTTATCAGGATGTTTGCTACTGATTCAGTTGTGAAGATCTTTGCATTCTTTATATTGAGAAGTAATCCATACTGAAGGCTCTAATACTTGACCATCATCAGCAAGTGCCTCAAATCTTCCTCATATTCAGCAAGAAATGTGGCATCTGTATAACAAAGATTGTTCATAAGTTCCCCTCCAATCCTGATGCCATATTCTTTTTCATATAGGCCAGTTTTTTTGATTATTTGCTTAGCAGACACATGCCTTTGAAGAATACAGTGTTTCATTTTATTAAATCAATTTAGAGAAGGATTACCATCTGTGCTTTTTTCATGGATCTATATAAATATGAGAGTTTTATTTCAAACAGCATTTAAGAAGATGGTTCAAGCAGTCTATCTTGCTTGTCTAAATACTTCAGACGGTCACTTTTTACTTTCATTCACTTATTTGGGTGCCAGAATATTTTTTTCTTCCTAGGTAGTCAGTCTGCTTCCATTAAGATTTGCCTCCTCAGAAACTCTATTTTGCACTTCTACCTTGTCCAATTGGATTGCTGTGAGTGGTTTTGGGGAGGCAGGCTTCAGTTCCATGCTCAGAATACACATTAAGAATGGGGAGAGGATGCAACCCATATAAATGCCATTCCTAATTTTAAGCCATGCAACATTCCCTTGTTCTGTTTATACAACTTCTTGATCCATGTACCAAGTCTATCTGAGAACAAGTAAGTGTTCTGGAATTCCCATTCTTTTCAACACTATTCATAGTTTTCTAGGGTCCATACAGCTGAATGTTTTTGCTTAGTCAGCAAACCGCACATAAACATCTTTCTGATAGTCTCTTCTTTCATCCAAGATTCATCTGACATCAACAAATCCTTTATTCCATGTCTTGTAGCTTTCCCATCTATATATTACTGCAACCATTGTTGGATAGATTTCAGAAAATATAACTTTCATGTGTTATCAATTATATTGCTCTATAATATGCATAATTCTGAGTCACTTTTCTTTGAAATTGGTGCACATATTGATCTTTCCTAGTCCATTGGCCAAGTATGGTAACTGTCTTTCAAATTTCCTGGCTTAAGCAAGTCAATGCTTCATCAACTTGGTGAAACATTCACTTGGTAGTCCATCATCTCCTTCAGCCTTGTTTTTGGCTACTGATTTCAGTGTGGCTTAGATTTCTTTCTTCAGTATACTTTGTTATTAGCCATATGCTACCTCTTGAAATATATTAATGTCGACTAGTTTTTTATGGTACCATGACTGTGTATTTTTTTAATCATTGTTTGATACTTCCTAAATCTTTCAATATTTTTTCTTAAGAACTTTTAATATTGCAACTTGATGAATGATATTTTCCTGGAGGTTTTACAAGTTGTGGTGAGTATGCTTTCCTTTTTTATTTTAAAGCTCTTCATCTTGGGCGATTTCGATATAATATTGACTTTGCCTTCTCAAGCTGTTCTTTAAATTTTTCTGTTCATTTCTTTTCCTTCATCATTTTATTTGCTTTACCTACTACATAATGAAGAACAAATTTCAGTCTTTTCTGACATCCACTTTGACCATTTTTTTCTTTCTTGTCTTTTAATGATGTTGTCCTTTCATCAGGTATGATTTTCTTGATGTCATGCCACAGAGCTCATGAAGTCTCTGTCATTAGTCTTAAAAATTCAATTTTTTTGGCATGTTCTCAAAATTCAAGTTAATATTTCTATCTCTTAAACTTGTTTTGATATTTTTCAACATCTACATGAACTTAACATAGCTCAACTGCCTGCCTCAGTCTTATTTTAACTGCTAAAATTGAGAATCTTCACAATTTCTTCTCTCAGATGTACTCAGTTTGATTTCTGTGTATTCCACTATACACATGAAGAAATACACGCAAAGAAGTCCATGTGTATAGTGAACTTTTGTGTTATTGAAAAAATATTTACAGTGAAGGTGTTGGTTCTGCTAAATCTACCAGGCTATCTCCATCTTGTTTTATAATCAAAGCCATATTTTCCCACTGCTCTTTCTTTCTGTTTGTTTTCTACTTTTGCATTCCAATCACTAGTAATTATTGATGCATCTTGATTGCATGTTTGATCAATTCCAGACTGAAAACTTGTGTAGAATTCTTTAATGTCTTCATCTCTAGATTTACTGATTGGTGCAGAAATTTGAATGATCATTTCATTGACTGGATTCCCTTATATTTGGAAAGATATTATCCTGTCAAAGAGAACACTGTATTTAGGATAGATCTTGATAAGTCATTTTAAATGATGAATTCAATGCAATACCATTCCTCTTGAATCTGTCATTCCCAACACCGAAAAAAATATGATTTTCTTATTCAAAATGACCAATGTTAGTCTATTTCAGCTCACTAATGTCAAGGATAGATATCTTTATTCATTCATTCACACTTTTGATGACTTCTAAATTCCATAGATTCATATTCCATACATTTCAGTTCTAAAAATTCATAATGATTTGTATCTGTTTCTTTTCATTTTCAGTATTGTCCCATCATCAAATAAAGGTCCAAAATTATATACTCCTGAATGTTACACTCTATCCACTTCATTGTAGTCCACTCTATTTTTTTGAGAAGACAGCTCTAGCTCAGTCATATTTTCAATGTCTTCTAACCAGAGGGATTCACCTTCTGGCAGGGTATCTGACAATGTTCTACCCCCTATTCATGTGGTTTTAAGTATCCAACTTTGTTTTCAAGCTATCCTTAAGATTTTTAGTGGCTGATTCCTCTGAAGTGCACAGCCTACTCCTTTTTCATACTCTGCTTCTAGTCTATAATTTCTGCTGAAACCTTTTTCCATTGGGTGAGCATACAAATACTTAAAATATTATTGAAATAGTTTTCACTATCACAGCAACACACAAGCCACCGCAGCATGATAAACTAACAGACAAGTGGTGGATATTTTACACAGTGAATAATCTTCCTTCAGGAAAACTTGACATATTGTCCAGTACAGCAAATTTTGCTTGGCATTATTATTCATGATTTTGCTTGGCATTATTATTCTTGATTTAGGTGACAAGGCCTTGAATTATAATTTTTGGTAATTACATACTTTTGTGTCACCTTAAAAATATAGAAGTGTAGGGGTGGAGTTAACCTTTCAATCATGTCACAGCCTAAGGGTACCTCCTTGTGGATGTGTCCTTCTCATAAGGAGAGCCCAGGGAACTTCCTCTCTCTCTCTACCTTCACCCATGTGTTGACAGGTTACACTGAGAACTGCCTGAGTCCTGGAGATGCATTCACTGTCTTGGCATCCACAAGACTTTGCACCCACCATCCTGTGATCTTCCTACATTGTACACCATTCCGTGTGGCTACATGAGTCTGAAGAGGACTAGTGTCAGATTTATGGACTAGTACAGGACTTAAGGACTTGGTCTGGAATGAGATGGGTTGTTTTCCTGATATGCACTGATTTGAATGTCCTTGAAATTGTTTCTCTAGTCAATCCAGTCTAACACATTATGGCACCAGGAGTGGGGAATTAAACAAATCATGAAAAGAGAGTGTGGTAGATTTTCTTTGGCTAGCCAGAAGTCAGATATGATCATGCAGTTTACTGGGATGCCTTCTGGAAAGAATATGGGAAGTTGAAGTTTTTCTACTTTTTTTGGCTGATGTCTCTGGATATTTTTGTGTGAATTAGTGAAAATAAATATGATAAATATAAATTTTTACGCTCAGTGGGTGAAATGGACCCTTGTCTTTCTCCATTGAATCCATGTTCTTTAGTCAAAATGACTGACAGAAGTCCCGTCCCTGTTTTGATGCAGTCAGAGGCTTAAAGCCTCTGCCTAAAGCCATATTACATAGGAAGGGTATCAACTAGATAAGAAAAGATTAAATTAGACTATTTAAAGAATTGAGATTATGACTGGATGTGTTAGATTTATATAGGTTTCCTATGCCTATTGTTATTGATAATATGTGTCAGAAATGATTATTGGCAAGCATGGAAATAGAGAGTTTGTAAACCAACTGTCTTCAACTTTAAATTGGATCTTTAAATGGTTCTAGGACATACCTTCAAAGAAGGCTTAGGAAAGACAAACCCCACCCAGTGCCTTGATTGCTTTGGATATTTGCATTGAAGAGACTTTCTGGGAGAACTTTGCCAGACTGAAGAAGAAAAAAGGAGCCTTTGACTCCTTGAATTGTGAACTAGTGGTTTGTGTCTGAAACTGGAACAAATATTGAAACCATGAAGAAACACTCCTTTCTAGGACTGAAAGAGCCTGTGGGCAGCTTGAAATGCTCTCTAGGTGACCACCTGGGTCTACTCGTTGAGTGGAAGTGGGTGCAAAGCATCAATAAATGTTTTGAGGTTGGTCACTGACACCGGTTTTATAGAGATTAGAGGAGAGTGGGTTGTCTAATCAGAAGTTTAAAGAGTTGTGCAGAACCTGAGCTTATGGCATGGCCTAGACTAAAGGGGTAGGGTTTTTGAGAATTTGTGAAGGTACCCATGATCAAAAGATGAAATGGTCAATGGGCACTCTCGAGATGCTAGTGAGGTGGCCCACATTGAATTGACCAGAACCCAACCAAATGAAAAGCTTCTTGAGCTTGTAAATTGATGCATATTTGCTGCTTACTTTATTGAAGGTCTTTCCTAATTTGACTTTGTTTATGGATATGGAATCACAGGATTTGAGCTGACTTGAAGATTCTTCACATCAATGAACATGTTTGGCTCCTCAGAGCACTGGGTTGATATCAGTCATTAATATAGAAATTCAATACACAAATGAAGAAGCTAAAGGAATGAAGTAAGTGGGTTTCAAACTTTCATGGGTTAGATACTATGTCAATAGGATTATGGTACAAGTGTTCATATAACTGAAATTGCTAGGCATAGGCTATTTTTCTTGTGTTCACTTATGGAATATTATATCTGGTATATGTGCTGATGAAGCAAGCAAGGCATAGTATGTTTAAATGGAACTGGCACATTTTGAGTTGTATGAATTTTAATTTTATTGTTTTAGGCACACACAAATATGATTTTACTTTTGTTTTTCTTCTAAAAGTTATATATGACTAAAGAGTTGTGTAAAAGTGCCAAGTTGACAAGGGGTGGTCCCTGATAGTTCCATAATTTCCTATCAAATTGAAATATAGATAAATATAGGTGGACTCTGGCCTTTCGATCAAGTCACAACCTGGTGGTACCTCCTCGTGGGCATGGCCTTTACATAGGGAGGGTCTTGGGAACCTTCCTTCTCTGTATATCTTCATCTTTATGTTGATGAGTCATTAGGAGACCAGCTGGAGCCCTGGGGATTCTTCCTCTGCCATTGGATCCACAAGGCTTTGCCTCTACCTGCCTGTGATCTTCCTTTGTTCTACATCACACTGCATGTGGCTTCATGAGAATGAAGAGGAATTTATAGACTAGTATGAGACTTATGGTCTAATTAAGACTGATATACTTCATCTGGTATTTTATGAGATGTTTTCTTAATAAACAATTACTTCTTGATTCAATTATTTGAGTGTTCTTGTATTTGTTTCTGTAGTCATCGTGGCCTAACATAATCTAAGGTAATAGTCTTTAACTTTGTAGAGTGTGCAACAATATTGAAATAGGATGTGTTAAATCTAAATATACCCTAAGGTTTTAAATATAGTCATTACTTACCCTTATTTTTTAAATGAATTATGAAATTAAAAACAGGGACAGGTAACTCTTTTAGTTTCTCCTATCCTTAGCATCATGGGTTGAATTGTGCCCTGCTCCCACCCCACCAAAAGTATTTGTCACTTGAAAGGACCATGATTCTCTGATTTGGTAATATATAATCACCACCAACCCTTCTACCCACCCCCACCACCAGTTTCCATGATGTGGTTAAATGTGATAAGTCATTCAGTTGTAGAAGGATTAAGGATGGATAAAACCCCCTGCAGCAACTTGTAGACTTGACCCAAGGTCGATAAATCACCCTAAATTATGTTATAACCTTGATCCATTGTAAAGCATTTTTTGCTGGTGTGTGGCTTGCAACCTTTTGTACCTTATGAATGTTTAAAAAGGGAGAAGCAAGGAGAGAGAGGGGAACCGACTACTACTGAGAAGTAAAAGCCAGAAATAGTCAGTCCTTTGGACTTGGGGCTCCTACACTGAGAAAACCCTACATACAGAAAAGTTTGATGCCATCACATCATACTATAGTTCAATCAACTCAAGCAGCATTGCACAATTGCTACCACAATCAGTTTCAAAACATTTGCTTTTTCCTTGCGCTCTTTAGAAACATCTCCTATTCAACGCCTCTCCAAATATAATTAGATTTTTAAAATTATTTCAAAGGTCAAAGTTTGTCCAAACACCACAGTAGCCATTAAAAAAGAGAAAAATAAAATTATGCCAGGACAATTTAGGTCACAGGGATCTAGGAAGCTATAATGAAAAGACTAATCAAGGTGGCCCATGCACAAAATGGCAGCATTATTTGAGGCATGGCTTTCAAAGCTAAGCACAATGATAGCTGCAAATTTAAAAAGAGAAAAGGAAAGTCAGAGTATAAAGACATTAAGAGAGGGCTGAGCCCCAGTGGCGTAAATGGTTGAGTGTGGGACTGCGGCACAAGGGCTTGGTGGTTCAAATCCAGCGGTGGCTCTCAGGGGCTGCACTAGGCAGTGCCCACGACCACCAGAGGCAGTGATGCCCCTCCCAAAAAAAGACATTAAGAGAAAATAGTTATGCTCACCAAAAAGAGCGTTGCTGAAAATTAGATCAATACATTTAGACTTAAGCAAAATAAATGTCTATAGTTGAAAATGTTGTTATCTCTCTCACTCTCATAGGTGAGACACATCTTGGTCCTTGTTTTTGCACCAATCATTATGGTATAATTGCAGCCAAAATCAGTATCCAAACATCCTTTTCCTTCCTGTACTCCTTGACATTAGCTCCCCCTCCCAACCTCCATCAACACCACTGCACTACCTTCACATCCCCCAACCCCTTGAAGCCCTTGTTCTATTTTTTGTCCTATAGGTTCATCAGTCTTGGGTTTTATATGCAGAAAAAAGAAAGACATAGAGCACTACAACTAAAATAAGTTACCCCCAATTACATAACACATCTTAGATAAAAACCTAATAAGGCCAAACCAAAAAAGGAACAAAATAAAACATATAGAAAATATTGAAAACCACATGAGATCCCATATGGATCACAGAAGGGAGCAAGAGACCAAGTTTTAATTATTCAAGACAGGTTTATCCCTTTGACCTTTTATACTCAAGTCTACAATGCATTCTGTTTAGTAACCACTTTCCTCTCATCCCGCAATTATGGATAGAGGAAATTGAGCAGAAATTTATTCTCTATGTGGTTTCCACAAGCATATCTTGGGCTCCCACTGTCATCCATAGCCTCTGTCAACCAGATTCTCACAATTTAGACTCAAATACTAATCCATTGTTCAACTTTGGATTACATAACTTCAGTGTTTTGAGAACTGATAATTGTGTGCTTCCATGTGAACTTAGCTGACATAAGCACTTTGATGGATGCATGTAGTGTTTATGCATTGGACCTTTGATGAAAATGCCAGTAGTTTGAAATCGCCAGCTGCAGTGTAATATAAAGTCTAGACTTAATAGTCCCCTAGACAGTTGCAGTCTCAGACCCCCACAGGTCTAGGCTAACCTCTGTCCTCTATGGCTACTCTGGGTTGGAATCCTTTGGATGGCAATGAGTTTGTTTTTCAATTTTGGAGCTTTCCACTATGTCTCTTCCATTCCATTGGAAATGTTTTTTTACTTTTCTTTTGTTTTGCTATTTAAAAACAAAAACCCTATACTGATTTTGCTAACTCATCTAGTCTTGATAGACTAGAGAAACAAATTCCAATGTTAGTCCATATACCGTATACCAATCTATACAGTCTTCTTCAGATTCAATAAACACATGCAATGATGCCAAATGCAGGAAGATCACAGGCCATTGGGTGGGAGATCTTATGGATCCAGTGGCATTGTAAGCATCACAGTGCTGACAGGGGTCTCCATGTGATTTGTGAGCAAGAATGTCTAGCAGCTAGGGAGCCGAGAGAGAGAGAGAGAGAGAGAGAGAGAGAGAGAGAGAGAGAGAGAGAGAGAGACTCCTCTCTCCAAGGAGGAAATTACAGGAGTTCCTAGAATCCTTTGGAGAAGCCCTGCCCACACAGAGGCCTGATTGGCTATGACCCTATTGATAGACTAGACTTCATCCCTTCACTCTTTAATTCTCTTAAGTCCCAAATTGACACTAGATTATATAAGTACCACAGTTGTACATTAGAGTTACTCTTTAATAATCTGTAAATAGAAATCGTATGATAAGAGGAAAGTATTGACATGAGCCTTTTTATAGAATCATAGGTATAACAAAACAAAGGACTTATCTGCAAAGTAGAAACATCTTGACTGAGCCCCGGTGGCATAGTGGTTGAGTGCGGGACTGCGGCCCACTGGCTTGGTGGTTCAAATCCAGCAGCAGCTCTTCAGGACAAAGGCTGGACTTCCTACACCCACCAGACAGCAGTGAGGCCAAAAAACAAAACAAAAAAGTATAAACATCTTGTTGTTTCAAGTATGTTTTTTGGGGACGTGGGTGAAGAAGAAAGAAATAGCTGGGACAGCAAGGAAGCATTAGGAATCGTTACTGAAAGCTTAATTATTTCAAAGCAATTCACAAGTGATTATCATTCAGCTCCATGAGAGCAGCAATCAGAATGAGACATGAAATTTCTATGACATTTACACATGCTATTTTTTTAAAAAACCTTATGATATTGTTTTGTTGTTGTTAGGTGCTATGGCAGTAATGTAGTTTGGTGTCACTTTCATGATTGAGACTGTAGGGGTGAAGTCTAGTCTGCCAATCTGGATCTCCAATGAGACTTCTGTGTGGCATGACTTTCTCCTGACAATTCTGGGAAATCTTGTGATATTTCCCCCTTGGAGATGAAAGACCATTCACTTGTCCCTGGGAGATACTCTACTACCAAGACAAGATGGCAACATGCTGATAGATCTTGATTCCTGGAGGAGCCGGAGCTTACCCTGATGGAACCAGACCTATGGGGCCAGAGAAGCCATGTGGAGACTCCTGCCAGTACTGAGATTCTTCTACCACCACTGGGTACATAAAACTCTGCACCCATTGGCCTGTTATTGTCCTGGCATCATTGCATGTGTTTCATGAGTTCAAAGAGGACTAATGGATTGATATCAGAAATATGGGCTAATATCAGGCTTATGGACTTAGACTGGACTGGGTTAGGGATATTTTTCTCAATGTTCCATTCCTCTTGTATAGAAACCACTCCCTTATATGCATGTTTATGAATTTGTTTCTCTAGTTTACTTGGACTAACACAGTTGAAATGTGATTACTCACCTGGCAATAATTCATGGGGCTTTTGGACTTGTTTCTGGAACACTTGTTTCTAATGGAGCTCTGGTGGTATAGTATTTAGGCTTTTTTGCTGAAAACTTCAAGGTTGCCAGTTGAAAACCACCAGTCTCTCAGTCAGGAGAAAGACAGTGCTTTTTACTTCAGTAAAGAGTTAGGGTCACAGAGGCAATTCCATCCTGTCTTATAGAGTCAGTATGAATCGGCATCAATTCACTGGGAGTGAGTTTCATTTTTAAGCTAAAAACTACATCTGAACCTAATGAATGAAACTTTTCCAGGTAAGAAGAAGTGAGGTCACCACATGTAAATAAAGGCTTTGAAAGGTAGAGGATCAATGAGGTTCTCAGTTGGTAAATAGTGGATTATACTTATGCATATAATTTTATAATAAAACAGATGGCTGTTGTAAGTATACATTTAAAAATGCTTACAAAATGGCCCAGTATGACTTGCATATATTAGTTATATGAAGGTTGCAAGGGAAACTTAGAATTTTGTTAGGAAAAATTGAACAAAATGGCACTGTATTCAATTGTCAGGATTGACCTAGACCAGGATATTAAAGTATGCACACTGATATATACTATAAAATAATTGAAATGAGACACAGTTATATGGGAAAGATAGATGGTTAATAAATTAAAATGAGTCATTTGGAAGCATTGAAAGCAACAAGCTTATAACAATAGGGAAAGTTACTGGAAACAATATCAATCTAATGATATTTTAAAGCCTTTTTTCTTTCTATATTTTTTACAAAACCCTTTTTAGGGAGCTAATACAGATATGACACCATTCCATAGTTTGTTCACTAACGTCAAGCAGTATTGCTACCACAGGTTCAAATTATTCTCCTACCTAGGACAAAGAGGAGAAATGTTCTCTAGCATTTCCTGTGATCGCTTGGAAAGCTCAGTCATCAGTCTTTTCTTCTGAGGTGCCCCTGGATGTTTGAAGCGCTTTCTTCTTACCTAGTTGTCAATGATTTAACAGTGTGCACTACCCACGTAACTTTATTGTACAAATCATCTTTTGAAAATAGATGAGAAAAAATAAAGCAAAATAATTTTTCCAAGTTTAGAATATAAATCAACCCAAATTGTTACCACTTACAATGGTAGCCATCATTATTATAATAGTAAATCGAGTCTAATAGCCAAAAATATACAGTTGCAATTTTGAAAAAGCAAGGATGAAAATATGTTCCACCATAGCAATATATAGAAAGGGAAAATATGGGGAGCAAGGGAAAAACTCTGGCTACAAAATCATGGAAAGTTTACTAAACAAAATACAAAAATTGATGCTATTGTTTTTCAAAAAATCCTCTAGCTAGGTGTATACCATTCTGAAGGTGATTTCGTCCATCTATTATTTTGGGCTGGTAACCATAAGGTCAGCAGTAAGAAGCCATCTGTCATTCAATGTGAAAAAGAAGAGATTTTCTACTCCAGCAAAGAGGTAGTCTCTGAAACCAACAAGGAAAACTCTACCCAGTCCTTTAGGGTGCCTAGGAGTGGGAACAGACTAGAGGGCAGTGGGCTTGGTTTTTAATCCTTTCTCCCCAAAGTTCCACTTCCTTATTTGGAGATGAATGGGTACAAATATGGATCTCTTCCAATCAGTTTTCCAGGTGTCTTCCAAGTTTCTTGGCATTACAGAGTAAACTTGATCAGCTTGCTGACAAATTTTAATTACTATTCTAATTATTGGAGCATATATTTTCTTTTGGAAAAGAAAATATTTCCAGTTTTTACAGTGTGTATACATTTCAGAATGTTTTAGCAATGGTCTTGACAATATTCATAGTTTATTATAAATATCCAATATATGCAGTTTATTGTGAACAATTTTCCTCATCTTCTAAACCAGTTAAGATACGTTCATAGTTAGAAGAAATGTAAGTTAATCAACCTTATTGAAGAACTTTAGGTATCATTTTTTCCAAGAATTTTTATCCCAAAAATGTCTTTCAGCAAAAGAGGAACAATATCGTATATGAAGGACCTTTAAAAAGTTTATGAAAAAGTTAATATTTAAATATAATAGAATTGTTCCATGAACATTTTATGTAGTTTGTATTATGTCAGTTTCTAGAGACGGAAATTTGTCCTTCAATTTAGATTTTAAACCTGAGTGTCTACAATGCCTTTTTCAATAAAGCAATCTATTTTAGATTTTCCACTCTCTCTCCCATTTGCTTCCTTTTTTCTTTTTCCCACTCTCCCTGGTACACTTACTATTCATTACTCCAGCACTCTAAGAGGAGTTCTGGTGGTGTATTGGTTATACATAGGACTGAGAACCAAAAGGTCAGTAGTTTGAAATCATCAGTTGTTTGGCATTAGAAAGAGTAGCCTTTCTACTCCCTTAACAGTTTCAGTCTCACAAACCCACAGGGACAGCTCCACTACAGGGTAATTATGGGTTGGAATCAAACACATAAGGAAACAAAAATCAAACTATGACAAGATTTACATATTCAATTCTATCCCTGCACTTTCATAAAATTTCAAGTTGACATAAGTTCATGAAATTGGCACCAACCACCTTTTGTCAACTTGACATTAGCCATACATAATCTCAAAACAAAGACAATAGTAAAATCATATTTGCACCTAACATGATCCAACTAACACAATACAACTGAAGATGCACCAGATACATTTAAACCTTATGTTCTTTAAGTGAACATAACCAAAATATTCTGAAAATTGCAGTTTCAGCTATTGACATTGGTTCAAACTTATGCACAAGGTTTTTTTGAGCAACTTCTTCTGATGTGGGCAGCTAAGAACTTCATGGATGAGACTGATTGTATACCTATTGAAATATTTCAGAAAGCTGATGAAGCACTCGCAGCATTCACTCATATAAGCCAGGAAATTTGAAAGACAGCTACTTGGTCAACCGACAGACCGAGCTCCATAAGTGAGCCCATTCCAAAGAAAGGTGTCTCAACACAATGCTCAAACTACAGAATTTCATTGATATCACACACAAGGAAAATTTTGCTTCAGATTATCCAACAATGTTTGTATCAGTATGTTGATAGATGTGGTAGTCACCTAATCTGGTGTCAATTTGAGGATTAAGAGTATGGGGGGTGGGGGAGTCTAGCCTGTCAATCTGGAGACAGCCAGTGAGACCTCTGTTTGGCATGCCCTTCTCTTGAGAATTCTGGGAAATCCAGTGGTATATTCTCCCAAGTGGTGGGAGACTCTCACTTGACTTCCTTGGAGACTTTCTACTGACAATACTCACTTACTGGAAGACTCAACTGTCTCCCTGTGAGACATCCCTGAAGAGACCACATAGATCTATCCTGATGCAACAAGAAACCTGGACCCAGAGAAGCCACATGGAGACTCCTGCCAGCACGGAGGTGCTTACATCACCACTGGATCCAAAGACTTTCTACCCACTGGCTTGTGATCATACTGCAATTGGTATCATGGCACATGTTTCGTGAGTCTGAAGGACTTTGTAGATTACTGTTGGACATATGGGCTAATATTGGACTCGTGGACTTGATCTGGACTGGGCTGGGCTTCTTAATGCACAAGAGCCCTTTATATAAAATTCTCTCTTATATACATATGCATGCTTATGAATTTGTTTCTCTAGTCCACCTGGACTATCACAACTTTCTGAAGTTCAGGCTGGACTCAGAAGAGGATGTGAAACCAGGGTTATCATTTCTGATGTCAGGTGGACCTTTGCTCAAATGAGATACTAGCGGAAAGATGTTTACTAGTGATCCATTGACTAAACAAGGCATTTCACAGTGTGGACCATAATAAACTGTGGGCAACCATGAGAAGAAACAGAATTCTGGAACATTTCAGTGTCCTCATTCAGAACTTGAGCATGGGTCGAGGCAGTTGTGCAAACAAAACAAGAGAATATTGCGTGGTTTAAAACCAGAAAAAGTGTGTATCAGGGTTTTATCTTCAGACCATAATTGTTCGATCTATATGCTGAGCTGAATATACACACACATATATATATGCACATATATATCACTAAGTTACATCAGAGAAGCTGGATTATATAAAGAAAATGTGGCATCAACATTGGAGGAAGTCTTATTAACAAACTTGGTATGCCTGTCAAAAGTGAGGAGGAATTGAAGCACATATTGATGGAGATAGAAGACTGTAGTCTTCAGTGTGGATTGCAGCTCAATGTGAAGAAGATCAAAATCCTAACAACTGGAAGAAGAGGATAAATGGAGAAAACATTGAAATTGTCCAGAATTTTCTCTTGCTTGGATCTGCAATCAATGCTCATGGAAGTAACAGCCAAGAGATTGAAAGAGATTTCAGTAGATAATTCTGCTGCTGCACAAGAGCTCTTTGATTACGGAGGAGCAAGGATGCTTCTTTGTGGACGAAGGTGGACCTGACCACAATCAGGGCATTTTCTATTGCTTCATATGCATCTGAGAGTTGGACATTGAATGTGATAGTAAGTTTTTTGTGTGTCAACATGGCACTTGTATCAGTGTAGCTGATGGGTGGAGTGCAGCTGTCAATCAGGTCACATATTAAAGCTCTGCTTTGGAGGTCTCACTGAAATAAATGGCTTTCTGAAAGTGGGGTCAGTATCTCACTCTATCTCTCTCTCTTCACCTTCACTGTCCATTTGGCTAACCACACTGATACCTGGAAGATCCCTGAAGATGTGTCTACCACCACAGGATCCACCAGATTTTACCATAATCAATTTTTTATATTCTTGCATTTGAAATCATTGATTGTGACTGCACAAATTTGAAGAGAGACTTATGGATTAGTTTTGGATCTGTGGACTTCAGTTGGACTGGGATGGGATGTTTTCCTGATCTACAATTTCTTCCTCATATAAGACTCCTTCTTTTTTTTTTTTTTTTGGCATCACTGCTCTCCGGTGGTGGGAGTAGGAGGCCCAGCCCCACTGCTGGAATTGAACCTCCGTCCCAGTGAGCCGCAGAAGACTCCTTCTTATACTTACGGGTGTCTCTGGATTTGTTTATCTAGTTGACATGGCCTAATACATTGAGAATTGATTATTTTTGATAAGTGGTGCAGGAGAAGAATATTTAAAGTACCATGAGCTGTTGAAAAGATAAATCCATCTGCATGGGAAGAAGTAGGTGTAGATTGTTCCTTAGAGGCAATAGCAAGATTTCATCTTACATACACTGGACATATGCCAGGAGACATAGTCCCCAGAGAAGAACATCATGTTTGATATAGTGAAAGGACAAAAAAAAAAGAGGAAGACCCTCAAGGAGATGGATTTCCATAGTGCCTGCATCAGTGGGGCTGCATCAATGCATAAGAACAACTGTGAGAATGATGCAGGACTGTGCAGTGTTTTGTTCTGTTGTGCATAAGGTCACTATGGTTTGAGCCAACTCAATAGTATCTACCAACACCAACACCAACAACGACATCAACACTTTCAGCTATGTGAACACCTGTACCCATAATCCTATCAACATCTTCATCTCCCCATGACATTTTTTTATGCCAAATATTCCATGCTTTTGCTGTTGAGAGGTGCTATCTACTCCATTCAGACTGATAATGACCTCATGCACAATCGAATGAAACACTGCCATAGAACAGGTAGTACATATAAATTCCAGTATTTATTTTTGAATGCATCACAGTTCTCTAGCTCTACATTATTGTATAAATGGAAAATTTAAAATTCAACAAGGAACCTGGTATCTATATAATTTGAGTTGCTTGAATTTCTTATATGTTTCAATGCTTGTTTTAAAATAAAATACGATGAATGACAGTGGAAATCCAAGATACATTTCTGCAATCTACATAGGAACTAGTTCTCAGGTGATTTCCTTCTATCCATAATAGTGGGATGGGAAGAAACTGGTTGCCAAACAGAGTTATTGGAAAGATGTCTATAGATTATCAAGATGATAAACTTTACATAAATGGTTAAAACATTGTCAGCTAATTGCTCCTCTGGTGCACGTTAGACCTGATCTGGTTTTCAACACTTTCTGATTTTTTTTTGTCCTGTAGTTTGAACATTTTGGGGATCATTGTTATCAGATATATCTTGTCATTGTGGATGATCCCCTTGAATATGTGTTATATGTTTTTCTGTTTTTCAGTGTATCAATGCCGCAGACTGATGAACCTATAGAGATTGCAAGTAAAACAAGGATTTCTGCGAGACACTGTGGGGTAGGAGTTGGAGATGGAGAGCAACAGGGAGTAGATGTCCAGGAGTTCAAGAAGAAAGAGAATGTTTTGAAACTGATTGTGGTAGTAATTGTTTAATATTGCTTGATATGGTTGAAGTATGGAATGATAGGATAACTGTATTCGTTTTGAATAAAATGGTTTTGGAAAAAATAAAATGCAGGCTACATTTTCTTAGATATTATTTTTTTCAAATCACATGAACTTATTTAATGGAAACACTACATCTATCATTTGGTTTGTTACTTATCTTGCTTCAGTCATTGTCTTGCTGTGTAACTATGTACAAATAGAAACATCAGTATTAAACTACATTCCAATATGAAAGCATTAGCTAAATTCTTTGTTCTCCCCAACTTAATAAGAGTTCATTTCTTCCCACGAGCTATATCACTAAGAAATGTCTTTTATAGATATGCAAGAATTTTTAAATTAGTGAGAACAAACATTTGATTTTTTTTCTGAGCCAAACATTTGATTTTTGTCATTGTAAATTAACAGAGATGCAGAGGAATAAGAAGCACATGGAATGTAAGAAAGCAGAGGGCTACAGCTTGCTCAGGCATGTAGCGAGAAACTCAGCTGTGTCCTTTCTATTTATTCATGCTAAAATTTGGGAATACCTGACTGGTTGCATTTACTCAGAATGTTTGATAGGTAACTTTCTTAAAGCAATGCCATCTAAAAAGCCTAGTCATCTGATGCTATAAAAACACAATCTATGAAGCAAAGAACAAGGGCCAAACCATCTCCAGGATTCACACACATAAAGAATGTTTGCATTTCCTTGAGAGAATCAACGTGGACCATGTTCGGACCACGCTGACCCAGATGTGTATCCTCAAAGTCTTGATTTGTATCCAAGTTTTAGCCATACTCCAGCTACAATTTTTCTTTAGTTTATTAGATTGGATTCTGAAGACAGTTTCATTAGAATGTAACTGGAAGAAAATACTTTCCATGATTTTTGTGTGAATCAGGCCATATTCATATCTCACACCTACCTAGGTCATTAGTTATTTTAAAAACTTGAGTATCCATGATTCATATGGTAATAGACTTACTTCCAATGAAACATATATTTTCCTTTTTGAAAACACAAAAAACACCTGTCTCCTTTATTCATTGATGCAATAAATATGTATTCATTTTGTGACAGCAAATGTTCTATGCTCTGCAACCATAAATGTAATCACAAATACAATGTCCACTGTGGAACAAGAAGCACAGAGGAACAAGAAGCACATGGAATGTAAGAAAGCAGAGGGCTACAGCTTGCTCAGGCATGTATTGAGAAACGCAGCTGGGCCTTTCTATTTATTCGTGCTCAAATTTGGGAATACCTGACTGGTTGCATTTTCTCAGAATGTTTGATAGGTAACTTTCTTAAAGCAATGCCATCTAAAAAGCCTGGTCACCTGATGCTATAAAAACACAATGACTTAAAATTACTTTTGTATGCATTAAAAATCTTTTTGACTTCATATTTTCATGTTTCAAAGCACCATTAATAAATTGAATCTGTCATATTCTTCCTTTAAACTAATGTATTTGGGTTAATTTCGGGACATGGGCAAAACTGAATTTAAGAATATGCTCATTTTACTATTTACATATTTCACTACATCTTTGAAAAAAAGTGAAATGGACTCTTATGCTCATAAAGTGCATTGTGTATAACCGGTGTATGTATGTAAAAAGATGTATGTAAAAAGGTGTTCTTGGGCTGAGCCACAGTGGCATAAGTGGTTGAGTGCGGGACTGTGGTCCATGGGCTTGGCGGTTCAAATCCAGCAGCTGTTCTCTAGGAGCAAGGCTGGGTAGCTCCCACAACCACCAGAGGGCAGTGATGCACCTCCCCCCCAAAAAAGAAAAAAAGTGTTCTTATTTGTGTTACTTTGATTAGTAGCAAGGTTAACATTGTTTGTGTTTCCCTTTGTATGATTTCTTTCCTATTATCAATTTCCAGCTTTCTTAATAAAGTTTCTTAATAAAGATGAAGGAAAAAATTGATATGAAGTCATAGAAATTTTATTAAAGTGTCAAAATTATAAGTCATTGTTCTCAACAAATCCTCTAACCATGTCTATACACTCCTGAGGGTAGATTTTGGTTTTTTTTCTTTTTTTGTGTGACATCACTGCCCTGGTGGGAGTACGAAGCCGAGCCTTAGGTCCTGGAGAGCTGCTGCTGGATTTGAACGGTCAACTCTGTGGGCCACAGGCCCGCACACTGCCACTAGGCCACCAGAGCTCAGCCCGAGGGTTGATTTTCAGTCTCTAACCTCCCCCAAATAATTTTGCCATTTTTGATTTATACTACATCAAAATAACAGTCTGGACATTCTTGTGTGACAAAAAATGTGTTCCTTTTACATATTATGTGAGTTTGAGGAACAAACGGAAAGTCTCAAGAGTTAAGATGCGGGTTGTAAGGTGGACACGGTAAGGCTTTCCAGTGGAATTCTCCTAAGCTTGTCCTTGCTGTCCCTAAAGAAGGAGCTTTTCTGTGATGGAAAATGTTCTGTGATGGAGCATATTCCTTGGCACAATTTTCCTGGGCTTTTCTCTCCAATGCAATTTTTCACTTCCTTAAAATTTCCTCATATTAAGACCCTAGATTGCTACTGTGTCCTTCAAGACAATCTATCAAGATCACCCTTCTGGAGTCCCAAACACAGTCACCATAAAATTGGAACCTCAGTAGCAATACAGTTTGATTTAAACTCATAATTGACATGTGAAAAATCTTTTATACTCTTTGCTTTTGCATATTTTGCAAAATGTGTTCCCAAATTTGATGTATATTTCATTTTTATTTTCTGTATTTTATATTATTCTCACTTAAAAGAGACAATGTTTCTATACAGAAAATGCTGTTTCTTATAGTCCATGGTAACAAAGGTTAAACTTCAGTATAACTGCATTATCATTGTCAAAATTAAATATGTAATGTTTATATTATATTTTCATATCTCCATTGATGAAAGAGCAAAAATGTTTCATGTTAGTGCTAATTATATGTGTTTTATATCTGTTTTCCTTTTTGTTATTATGAAATGGTGTGAAATAGGAAGATTTGCTGATTTCAATCCTACACAATGTATCAAATATCTTGAGAAGTATCTCCACAGTACAGCAAAAGTTAAAGAAGTAATGTCAATCTTTTCATTAGAATAACAGCATACTTCAAAGTTTCAATATTCTATAATCAATGAATTTAATACAATTTTAATTTGAAAACACCCCCAAATACTGAGAAGTCGCCATGTTTTTAAAAATTAATTTTATTGCTTACTGATTATCATATCCATAAGATACCATAGTTTATGATTATCATCCCCGTAGGATACCATAGCCTATCCTACTTTCTCCTCATTTCCTTTTTCTATTCTTCCTTTTTTCCCTAAACCTGTGTGCCTTCCGCATTTTGTCCCTGAACAAATGTTGCCCTTCTAATTTTACATATTTGATTATTTTAAGGAGTGTCTAGTACTCTAGTATTATATATAGTATTATCTATTAGTATTATATATATATTTTATATATTAGTATTATAATACATTAGTATTGTATATTATATATTATATATATCTAGAATTATATATCTTATATATATTCTATATATCTGTCTATTACTTGGAAGAAAATTGAGCCACAGGTTTGAATTCAGTTCGAAGTCTGCACACTGGCTAAAGGGCATAGTCTCAGACATTCCATCATCTCAATCAGATCAAGAAGCCTGGTATTTTAAAATGTTTTTTAGGTGTAGTTTACCTTTTTTTTTATCTCCCACGTGGTCTAGGTTCTCTTTCAGAGGAGTCAATGGTGGCAATCAAGTACCATCTCTCTCTTGTGGTGTCAGGGTCAGAGAAGTTGAGGCTCTGCAGTCCATTAGCACACTGACCTGATTGTTTCCAAGCATCTTCAACTTTCCTCCTCCTTTGCTCTGGACAGGGAAAGACAAGTAATTGTACCTCCAATAAGCTTGTAAGACCCAAGTTACTACTCACCGCACTATGTGGCAGAACATTGTTTTTGTGGACTTCCCTATGCCAGTTGACCTTGGTGTCCTTCCACCATACATTTGGTGTAATTATGCTAGTTCACACCTGGGGTGTAAATATCAAATTTCTTTTTAATTATTTATTATCTTGATCTAACGGCTTTCTTTATGACCCACATACACTCTGAATTATAAAAAGAACTGTGGGAGCGCAATAGTTAGATGTAGGGAACCCGGTAAATAAATTCGATCAGATCAGAAACCTGCACTGGACTCGAGTGCATCTTGGTTCATGATAGCACACTACATTGCTTCTGAGTCTGTGCTCCTTCACAGAAATATGCGGCCGCCTCTTACCAATGGAGAGCCAGTCGCTCCCACACATTGCCATTTCCACAGACAATGGATCTATATGCAAGTCTATACACAATGATGACTACATGTTACTCACCTGAAACTTCTTCCAGGTCACCATGCAATTATTTTTTAGATATACTTCCATGCAAGATGCTTCCATGAGAAAGAACTGAAAATGTTAGATATCCACATTCAATTAAAACTGAACATAAATTAGCTATTTTCAACATTTCCATATAAGCATCTATACAAATACATATTAGCTTTTTGTCATTATATCAGTGCAATATATTTTCTTCTCAGACTTTTGGCTAAGATTAAGTGTATATCACTGTAATGTATATGTAATTAAATATTATATATAATAGCATTGTAATATATGTGTGTATATGTACCATAATGATTCTGACAAAAGATAACCAGAGATACTAACACTATTCTCCATTATGAAAATGGTGTGGAATAGGTTTCAGCCACATTCTACATGAATGTGCAACTGAGATGTAGTTCTATGATTTTATCATGTCAGAAGTACTATTGCTTTTTTTCCTTTCTGCTTAACAGATCTTGGTAATTTAACAAAGTAATGAATAAGGTATTTTGCTTACACAGTAGTACCACAATGAGAACAAAACCACTTTATTATTTGCTGTGATAAATGAAACTTTAAATTTTTTCAGAGTAAGAAAATAGCTGCACACATTTAAGTTCTTTTTTAAAAATAAAGCACGATCTTAAAAATTCATGCTGATTGGTTTTTGTGATTCCTGTTAATAATCACAAAAAAAACCGAAGTCACTTCCAGCGAGTCAATGCCAACTCACAGTGACACTACAGGACAGGCTGGAGCAGTGCCTGTGAGCTCTGAAACTGTCACTCTTTACAAGAGCAGATAACGCCGTCTCTCTCTCTCTCAGAGGGACCAGTGTGTTAGAAACGCTGACTTTACAGATTACTGCCCAATATCTATCTACTCTGCCACCTCGACTCTTCTCCAAGTAATAAGCTCTTGGTGATTTTTCATGTAGTATAAATTATATTATGCAACATGTAGGGATGCATGACGCTCCACTAGTTCTTAAACATGAAAATCCGTGTTGCAACCACAACCGACAGTCTTTCTTGTGCACTTTCACCTCATTGAAGCCGAAGCTGCTGCTGTGGGATATTTTCCACTTCAGTGTGAAAAGATTGTTAGGATTTCATTAAGCAGTTTAATTGTGTGACTTTTTAAAAGATTTAAAACATTTTCTTCCACAGTTTAAAGCTCTCTGAACAGAAATTTTTCTGGAAATCTTACATTCCATGGATATTTTCAACAAGCAAGCATTTTTGTTATATGAAACCTCTCAAGGCAATTGCAATCAATAAGCATCTACATCCTTAGACATATTACTACTGCATCCTAGAACCAATGTAAGATAGTTTCCCTGTTCCCACAATCTACTTAATTCTTGTCTTAAAATATGAATATTTTCATCACTTATCATTTATGTTTTAGATGCTAGTGCTAACCACCACCATTTTATGACAGCTTGAAACCATTTTAAACCAACTATTGCATAGTCTTAACCTTTGCTTTTAAGTAGTGACTTTACTAGAAGCAATAGGTCTACACAGTTGCTAAGTGAGGTGTATTTTTTTTCTTCTTATGAAATATTGTTGGGCACAGGAAGGCAGTACACTATAACTCCAAGACCTTCAATTCAATTGTGAGATTCAAATAATTTAGCAACTGGTTCACTGATATAGTGACTGTTTTAGTTATATATACAAAAAACACCCCAAAACACCACTATACCCAAGTACAATTCATTATTTCAATTAGTTAGTACTTAAATAAAAGCAATGAAAGAGATACACAAAACTTGACCATCATAAGAATGAGTTTTAAAATATGAATGAAAGCTTATAAAAAACACTTGACAAAAACCCCCAATAAGGTTGTTAAAGATATTTCCATGATTTTTCTTCATTGGCATCCACCCTTGCAATAGTCTTCACTTTTATCCAAGCATTTTGTCACTGTAAGAGTAGGATCCCGTTTCTTTAGAAGTAGGACAATTAGACAATAGTCATTGTGCTTGACAGATGAGAAACTATTGGGCAACTTATCTCTTAAGACCCTATTAGGTTCATCTTTGAAAATCCCTTTTGGCATGTGTTGAACTTGCAATAATTATGGCATTGATTTTAGCTCTTTCAGGAATTGCACAATTCACTCATTATATCTCGTGGGAATTCCCACCACTGCTTCTAGTCTCATCAAACAAGGTTTAAGTTTATGTGTTAGTTAGGGTTGACTAGAGAAACAAATTCATAGACACTCATCTGTGTATAAGAAAGAGCTTTATATAGAATAGCAATTGAATATTGAGAAAACATCCTAGCCCAGTCCAGATCAAGGGCTTAAGTCCAAATGTACAGTATCAATCGATAAATTCCTCTTCAGACTCACAAAATACATGGAATGATGTCAAATACAGTAAGATCACAGGCCAGTGGGTGGAAAGTCTTGTAGATCCAGTTGCAGTCGTACCATCAGCACTGGCATAGGTCTTCACATGGTTCCTCCAGGTCCAGGGCTCTAGCTCCATCAGGTCTGTTTTCAGTAATGTCTCATAGGGAGAGAGACCATCCAGACTCCAGTGAACTTTTTATCTCTGTCACACCTCCAAATGAGGTCATCATCAAGCTGCCATCTATGGCCAGATGACAGTTCCTCCTCAAGCTGACAGATTATGTGACTACCACAATTCACTTATATTTTCCTCCAAAAGGTTAAAGCTGCATTCACCCTCAATTTCTGCTGAGCAAAAACTTGTATTATTTGCTTCATAGTCCTGAGAAACCTCAGAAGGAAAAAAAATAACCGCCTGGTTTTGGATGATGCAATATTTATTTCAATATCATCGTAACCCTATAGGTCAGAGTAGAACTACCCCTGTAGTTTTCCATGACTGTAAATCTTGAAGCCGAAAGCCTTATCTTTTGTATGCAGATTGGCAGGCAGTTTTGATCTACTGACCTTGAATGCGCAGCCCAACATGTAAGCTACTGTGCCACCACCACAAAAGTATCTTGGGACCCCAAGCCTTCTGCATACCAGTTCCTCACAATTCAGGCTGTGATACTGATTCCTTGTTCGACTTTAGATTATATGATTATATAATCCAGTCCTTCAGGGACGGATGATGATGTGCTTCCATGTGGTCGGATGCTTACTTGAAAATAAGCGTTTAAGACCCAACAAGCTACCTAATATGATTAAACTTAGGAATTATATGATGCAGTAATTATAGCTCAATAGAACTATATATAGTTAGAAAATCAGTGCTACTCAAAGCTTACATTTCTCTAGTATTTCATAATTTCCAAATGCTACATTAATAATGTTTTTGCTGCTATTAAGCCAAATGAAATTCAATTCAATTGAATCAATGCTTACTGGTAGCACCCAGTCACAGAAATTTCAAGGAAATAGGAAATTTATTATTTTTGGGGGGGGCATCACTGCCCTCAGGTGGTGGGAGCAGGAGGCCCAGCCTTTGCTCCATGGAGCTGGAATTGAACCTCCATCCCAGTGGGCCACAGTCGCGTGCACAACCACTACGCCACCGGGGCTCAGCCCAGAAATAGGAAATTTAAAAGAAAACTATGGAAGCTAATTTCCTGTCAATTTATGAAGGAATGGAATCTACTCTGTCATTCAGGCCATAGCCAGTGAGGCCTCTGTGAGTGCATGGCCATCTCCTGAGGATTCTGGGAACTCCTGTATTCCCCCTGGAGATGGCAGACACTGGTGGCTTAGTTTTCCTGCTGATAAGCCACATGGAGCTGAGCTGACAGAACCAGCACCCTGGAGCAGGATGAGCCACATGGAGACCATACCAGCACCAAGATGCATCCATCATCACTGAATCCACAGAGATTTCAACCCATTGCCCTGTGATTTTCCATTGCATGTGTAGTGTGAGTCTAAAGACAAGTTTATGGACTGGTCTTGGGCATATGGGCTAATATCAGACTTATGGACTTTATTGGAACTGGACTGGAGTGTTTTCTTAATATACAGTTACTCTTTTATATAAAACATTTTCTTATATGCATATGAATGTCTCCCTAGACTCGTTTCTCTAGCCTACCCAGACTAGCACAATAGCAGACTTTTCTATAACCGTTTAGTATAACTTATATTATTAAGTCCGTTTCTAGAGCTAAAAACTTGCCTTTCAGTTTAGCTTCACATCTTGAGTCCCTATGTCTTCTTTATCAATAAATGCACTTTCTGTTTTTCATTCTCTCCCGTTCACTTCTTTATTCTACCCTGTCTCCCATGTACGCTTATTATTTATTGCTCTGGCAATCTACTATGAACACTCGTGGTGTAGTGGTTATGTATTAGGCTGGTAACCAAAAGGAATCTGTAGTTTGAACTCACAAGTTGCTGTGCATGAGAAAGACTAGACTTTTTTGTCCTCTAAATACTTACAGTCTCAGACACCCACAGGGGCTGTTCCACTCTGTCCTCTAGGTAACTCTGGGGTGAAATAATCTCGATGTCAGTGACTTTTTCAGCCTCCCAGCATTCCGCTATCTCCCTTCCATTCCATAAAAATGGTTTTGCTTTCATTGTTTGCTTTTTCTATTTTAAAAAGAAAGACCTTATTGATTTTGCCAACTCTATTAAATATCTCATCGTCAGTTGAACATTAGGGCTATTCTAATCTGTAGGTAAAACACCTATGACTAAAGGAAAATCTTTATGTGAGTTCCTTTCTAGAGTTATCTGTATCAAAAACAGGGTTTATGCACAATGTAGAAAAAAACTAACTTTTTGTTAAGTATATTTTCGGGGAGAGTTGGAAAGGAAAAAGAAAGTAGTAGCTGCAGCATCAAGGAAATATTAGGAATGATTACTAAAAAGTAAATTATTTCAAAGCAAAAAGCAAATTATTACAATTAAGCTCCATGAGAGCAACAATCAGTGTGGACCAAGAAATTTACATGCCATTTCAGAAAAAAAAAAACTATTGTTATTGTTTTGTTGTTAAGTGTGACACAATAGTCCATCTGGGAGAAATTCGTCTAGCTTTTGTTCTGATTTCTGAAACACTGTGGTGTACCTAGAGGATACCAGGTGGTAGAGTGATTATGGATTGGGCTGCTAACCACAGAATCAAAGTCAGCTTTTGAAACCACCAATCCCTCAGTCAGGAGGAAGCTAGGGCTTCCTAGTCCAGTAAAGTGTTATAGTCTCAGAAACACATAGGGGAAGTTGCACTCTGTCTTATAGGATTACTATGAGTTAGCACCGACATGCTGACAGTGAGGTTTGGGGGCGGGGGGCACAGCTCTATATCTGAAACTAATGAATGGACGTTTTCCAGGTAAGGAGCAGTGAGCCTTCCACAAGTGAAGAAAGGCAGAGGACCAAAGAGGTTCCCAAGTGGCAAATGGTGGTCAAAATATCCTCTCTGAGGCATGAGAGTTCCAGATAGCAAAATTTTATTGCCTGTATATTTCTTCCATATAATAATCCTGATTCATATCATTTTGTAATACCAGATGTAATTTTCTAAAAGATGCTTACAGAATGGTCCCAATTGAATTTCATATATTCTTTACATCAAGGTTGCAAGGACAACTTAGGACTTTGCCAGGAATAGGTCAATCAAAATAACACCGTAGGCTGAACCCCAGTGGTTCAGTGGTTGAGTGCGGGACTGTAGCCCACAGGGTTGGTGGGATCAAATCCAGCAGCAGCTCACCACGAGCAAGGCTGGGCCTTCCACTCCCACCAGAGGGCAGTGATGAATGCCCCCCCCCCGCTCAAAAAAACACCAAAACCCAAACCCAAACCAAACAAAATAACACTGTGTTCAACTGCCAGAACTGGCCTAGACCAGTGATTCTCAATCAGTGGGTCATGACCTCTTTGGAGCCCAAACGACCCATTCACAGGAGTCACCCGATTCATCATTGTGATAGGTTCCCCTTCCCTTCCTCCACCCCATCCCCCCACATAGTCCTCCTCCCCTTCTGGTATCTCTACTCCCATTTCTGTTCCTAATGAGTTTATCCGACCTTGATTCACTGTGCCCTGAGCTCTTATCTGTGCCAAGGTAATGTTCTGGTGCAGCCCGAACAGAAAGGTAGGACTGGAGTTATTATAGTGGGGGGTGAGAAAGTCTCAATGAACCAGAGAAACATTGTGTGTTTTATCGGTGCTACACTGCACTCTGGTTGACTCATCCCTTCCTTGGGGCCCTTCTGTGAGAGGATGTTCTATTATCTACAGATGGGTTTGGGGTCTCTGCCCCAACATTCCTCATTCTCAACAATTTTTTTAAAGTGGATCTTCTGATGCCTGTTCCCTGTTCCCTTCCATACTTCATGATCATACAGGCTTGTATGATTCATTGTTGTGGGTTTGTTGCTTCTCTACTGCCTGGCTACTTATTTAACTTCAAGTTGTTAAGACCCAGATGCTATATCTTTTAATAGCCAGGAGCAATCAGCTTTCTTCTCTACATTTGCTTACACACCAATTTAGTCTAAAGTGATTATGTTGGGAGGATGAGCATCACAGAATTCCAAACTGTTAGAACAAAGTGTTGCATTGAGGGAGGGTTTGTGCAGAGACCCAAAGTTTGTCCACTTTCTTAGCATATTCCCATATGCATATATGTACTAGGCCCATATCTCTATTTTATGAATATATTTACATATGTACCCGACAATGATTATACATACCTCTATCCATAGCTTTTCTTCAGAGATCTTTCCTGTATTTCCCTTTACCTTCCTTCTGCCATTATTCTGCCTCTTAGCAATTCCCCTCAGCTAGTTTGTTTTTGCTCCAACACCACCAGGATTTCTACATCCTCCTAGATATTGATATTAATTCCCTAGTTGTTCCCCTGTCTATGGTGTTGTTTGCTCATCCCTCCTTCTCCCTACCTTCTCTTCCCCACAAGGCTCTCCAAACCCATTGGTCCTGTTGCTTCTCCTATGGTTTGCTTCCCTTGCCTATCTTATATAGGTAGGCAAAGCAACAATAATGGAGACAAAACAAAAGATCAAAGAAAAAGAGAGAAAGAGAAAAAATGCACACATAATTCCAGGTCTGTCCACTGACCTTTATGACTATATCCCCAGCGGCCCTGGGGGTAAAATGAACTGTCCCTTTTAGCCCAAAGTCTATTTTAGGGGCTCTTTAGTGTATTTGTGGCTTTGTTTTGCTCCCATTGCTGAGCTGTTATCTTCCTGTCTTGGTTCACCCTATTGTGGATGGGTCAAATTGGACTCACTACCTGCCGTGTGTTCTCAGGATAGTCCTCTGTCACAGTATGTTCCAGCGAGGGGAAAATATGTCTCCAGCTCTTGTCAGCCCTGAAGTACTCTCTGTGTCTTAGCAGTTCCTTGCAGGGATGTTGCCCTCAGGGCTTGATGTGCCAGGATAGGATCTAGTCTCTCTCTCTTCGTTTTTCCTTCCTGGTTTGCTTTCATGTGGGCACGGCAAGCTGGGCCCTCTCACCCACCTGTAGGTTTAGTGTTGTCCTCTGTAGCACATAATTCGAAGGAGGGAATCAGTTTGGCTCTGATTCTGGCCGACCCTGTAGACCTCTTTGTTTCTGAATTGCTCTATGTAGTTACTTTGCCCTCGAGGTTCAATATCCCATGATGGGGCCTGCATACGCGCTCCCATTTCTCTGGAGACACAAACACTACCCTCCCTATGGGTGTACTAGTGCCCTGCTCCCCCACTGCCATCTTCTCCCCTCACTTTTCCCCTACTACCCCCAAACCCCTCTCTCCTTTGTGTGAGGATGATATTTACATTCTTGGGTTTGGTCTGTCTTCCACCTGATTACTTATTCCTCAACCCCTTATAGTGTGAGATAGTGACTTTTCTTCTATATCACACCTCCCACTCAGGGCCTCTGGGAGGCAAATGTGTGGGGCGGCACCTCTAGGTGGGCAGGCTCAGCATTGTTGGCTTTGAATATAAGAAGAGGAAGATCCACATAAGATGAAGGGGAAGGACGAGGTCAGAAGGCCTCTTCCATGTTACCATTCTTCCCCTTCACCCTCCACCTGGTAGGTTTTCCAGGTGCCAACCCCATGTCTCCTTTTCAAAGATCTCCTCCTAACCCTTAGGACACTCCCAATATAAAACCTTTAAGAGCCTGTTTCCATTGACTCTTTAATTGGTGGTCAACCTATCATTTCAGCCCCCAGGGGAGAAATGTTGCCCCAGGAACAACCTGGAGTCAACTGACCTCACTGAAACTGACCTGAGCAAAGAAGTCAGCATTCCTAGAAAGAAGATTGACTTGCACCACAATACACAGAGGAGTTCCCAGAGAAACCAATTCTTTCCTGGGACATCTGGCTGTTCTTACAGTGATGACAGCCTTCAAAGACCTGATATAACCTGGAAGAGACACTCAAGAAACCTGAAAGACACAAGAAGAAATTCAGTGCTGTGAGGACATTTAGATAATTGGTTATTGATTAAAATTTAATTCCACCGGTTGTCATACAAGATGCCTGTGTTAGTGAGGGCTTTGATGATGGGAAGGTAGGGAAAGATGGGAAGACAAACTGTGTTAAGAGGAGGGCAGGGACTCCCCCAGGGAGGTTGATCCAGATGCTGGTGGTGGGCAAAGACTAAGTATTGAAGACAAATGTCATCAATGAGCCTCAATGAAAGAATCCAAAGGGCTTGGTGTAGGTGGTGGGTGGGATGCTGTTGTGTGGTGGTGGTGTGCTTTTGTGATTTGAAGGGAGTAAATTATTTGGATTTATAATCCCATTGTCTTATAAACATGACCAAGGTCTTGCTGTCCTCCAGTCCTGCTGCCACTTTCCATTTCATACAATGTGGTTTCTCTGATGATTTATTCAGCATATTAATTGAATAAATATTTTGAGGGGATCAAAAATGATACCCGATTTTCTTCCTGTTAAATCATGCCATGGTGCTTATTTGCTTCTCACAATTAACTCTTGGCACATGGACATGTACTGTGGGTGCCCACTGAGGTGTTCTCAAAAACACAGTCCTCTCAAGGCTAGCCAAAGATGCTTAGGATCCATACCATTGACTGTCTTGGGATAGTCAAGCTAAATCAAACCTAAACAAAACAAACAAATCAAAACACTGGTAACCATCGTTCAGTTACTCCTTGCAATCAAAATATTTCTGAGATCAGTTTTTTTCTGCCTTGTTCCAAGTTCTCTTCCTAATCAGGCTGCAACACTTGGCAAGTCACTGTCAATGACCTGCTGTAACCATTGTGGTATGATCATCAGCAAAAGGGTATTTGCATGTGATAATCATGATACAGTCTTGTAGTAGAGCATTCCGTAGTTGGCTCAACTTTCTTTAAATGGACAGAAGTTCATATACCTCCTAGGTTGTTGGCCTCATTCCTTACTACCAAGTATGCTGGAAGAGAAGAGTACGTTCTTCTGGGGGGCATCAGCTCATTGGCATTTTAAAGTGCTATTGCAGTATTTACTCACGTTTTTCTTTAAATTTTGGCTCATATTTTCTGTTCAATTGGAACATCTTTCTTCAGGAACAAATTTTCGTGTTGCATGCATTACATCCTAAGGTTTTGTAATGTCTGAAAGCCCTTTTTTGGAACACTTTTTAAGATCTTGTGCCCTGCGATTTTTGTTCTGTGAAGATGAATCTCTACAGGTAAGAGGATGAGGCATTCTACTCTGACAAAGAGCTATCATCACATGGGCAGCTCCACCCTGTCCTGTGTTAGCTGCCATGCCTCAGCATCAAATCAATGATAGTGAGTTTGGTCTAGAACAGAGCAATAAATAAAACAAGAGAACACTAAGGCACAAAACTCCAGCACTGCCCAGCCTTAGCGCCCTACAAGCTCAAAGGTTGGAGGCAAAAGGAAGAGTCACAATGGCCTAGAGTCAGAATGGAGACCACAGGAGGAATGCGCAGGACCTGGGAGCCATCAAATGGCTCCTCTCCATCAAATGGTGGTCACCAATGAAGGAGCAGTGGTTACCTTTCTCTTCAGGATGCTGCAGTACATGGTGAAGCTGCATGTGCATTTTCTGTGCACCTCAGTGTTGACTGAACTGATGCCCCCTGTTTGACTTTTCTAAAGCCCTGAATCTTTAGGACTGTCTGTCAGGTTGTGGTGAGTCCTGGCCCCCAACTCTAGCTTTTATATATTTCTTATTCATCTCAGTCACTTTGCTACTCTCATGAATGGGAAAAACCCAATAAAAGGGTTTTGGGACCTGTCAAGGAGTCATGCCCTAAATGGTGAGAACTACTGTTCTAGGCTATGGAGAGTCTCTACACAGAAGTGCCCACATCATTCCTGTACATCGATGGTGTGCAGGAGCCTCTGTGCCAGTGCTTACTAGGGGTGCACTGGCCCGTTTTTTCAGGATCCCACCAGAGTTCCGATGGGCCCTATGATACGCTAGACAAGGTTATGTGACCCCTGGGTGCCGGTACCAGAGGGAGCAGCCTCCGAGTCACCCTGTGGACTTGACCTCATACCCCATCATCATCCAAAGACCTACCAGTGTGGCAGACTCTTGAAATCTGATCTCCATGCTGGCATGGTGGTTGGTCCTCTGGCTCAATGACCAAGGTGACTGTGCTTAGCCCAGGACAGCTGGTGAACACTGGGCTATAAGTGTCCTGTCTGGGATTGGGCACCGCTGTGCAGGCCCCAGTGGCTCTCAGTGGCTGGCATTCCATCATTGGCAGGGTTGGGCATCCCTGGACCTGTAGGATGTGTCCTTGTCAGGACCCATGTTGGTTCATGTACAAGGTGATTAAGGCCTGGTTGAGCTAGCCCAGGCAAAAGGATCAGACCTCCATCTGTGAGCATCAGCTCTGTGACTACTGGCAGCATCCCAGGGATGGGCGCAGCCACCCTGATCCTGCCATAAATGTGGCGAAGACTCAGAATCATGTTTGTCACGCCACACAGCGTGGAGCCTCTGAGGGCGAGGCCACCACAGGCCAACTTGACCTGGGGGCGGTGCAGAAGAGAAGGGGGAGAACATGGAGGAATCTGGCAACTGGGATTTTTTTGGGTTTCCCGAATTGTTCATCTGGTCTCCCCATCCTGTGACGTGATTCTCAGGATTTGACTTGAGTTTGGCAAATCCTTCTTCAGAAACTCCACCAGCAGAAGCTGCTGAGTCCTTGAGTGGGGACACATGTCTCCCATCTGCTCCGATGGGCTTTAGAAGACTGTGACAAATGCTTATTGCTCAACAGTGACCAGTGTGGAAGCCCTGCAGGAACCCATCTCCCTCTCTCCTCAGACCCCAACCTTCCTCCCCTCCTTGCACACCATCAGAAAACACACACACACAAATGCATGGTCAATGCCATTTTATTTTCCTAAGCACCTGTGTGCCTTATAGGAGTCACATGTTCCCCTTGCGAAAGGGGCCATTTGATGATGGTCAAAGCTGCTCTGGCTGGATTCTTTGTGGAACTAGTTGTCGCCCTGATTGCTGCCCAATTCGGACACGTCCTCCTCTGGCTCTCCCTCCTCTGGCTTGCCTTCTGGCTCCTCCATGCTCATCCTCCTCACCCTCTTCCTCCTCGCCCTCTTCCACAACCTGGCCTTGATTTCGTGCCTTTCTCCGGTACCAGAAATCCAGTATGTTCCTCATCAGTAGCAGTGGTGTGTCTATTGGCGGTCTCCCGAAGTATTTTCCTCACCTCCCTCACAAACTTCATCACCTGTGTGGGAAATACAGTGGTCCCGAGGGACATCTATGTAGAGAAAAGAAGTGGTCGGTGGATGAGACAGAAGGTTTCTTGAGAAGGTTTGCGTGGAGACAGGGAGGAGAGAGAGAGGAGAGACAGAGACAGAGAATGAGAACAGAAGTGAAGAGAGGGAGCCCGGGTGAGCAATGGGAAGCTGGCAAGAGTGTACAGTCGGTGAGCCATGGTACCTCCTTACACCTTTTCGGCCTGGGCTGACATGGGGCGGTCATTTCTGTCTCATCGTGGTTGCTTCTTCTTTCTGACCTTTATGATAGTCTGCTTTCTGATCATTTTGAGCTTGTGCTCTTGGATTCCTCGGTTCGCCGGGGGCTTGTGCTCGGTTCATCCCTAGCTGATTCGAACTCCTCAGCCATTGCTACTCCTCTGCGAGGTCCAGCCTGGACTCTGGGGCTTTAAGCATAAACCCCGCCCTTGAACAATGGAGAGTCACGCCCTTCAACTATGATTGGTCAGCATGACGTATTCCTCAGCCAACAGCGCCTTTCATATTCCACATGCCATTGCCCTTCAGCCAATAGAGGCTGCAGAGGTTGGGACAAAGGAGACTTGACACCTGACACCCCTGTAGGGGGAGAAGGATGCTAGGAGGCAAACATATTCTAGTTGGAGTAAAAGATCCTTCCCCCAAAAACCCTTCCGGAGCCTTCTGCAGTTGATCTGCATCCTTCCTGGTCTTCCTGTTTCAAGTCCACTACTGCTCATGGCAGCGAAAGAGTGCTTCCCGGGTCTGGGTCCCACCAACACCCCCATTCAGTGGTCCGGTCTGTCTTTTGCTGGCCTCCACTATGGTCTAGTGCAGTGTTTGGGATAGCTCTGAAATCCTGCCATCTATTTCTTCCTAGGAAAAAATACTGCGTTGTATATACCTCAAACCCATCCAAGGGCGGATGGCCATATTAACAGTTCTCTGCACATAGGAATCATTACCGTCCCCTTTCGCAAAATTGCTTCATCTTCCTGGAAGACCATTCACTTTTCCACCGTACTGCCTTCCCCCCAGTGTCCAACTCTGTTTAGCTATTCAGAATGACAAGACTCCCAGGAATCCACCAGTTGGGCTTGATGCATTCAGTGTCCTAGTCGCATTTTTCATGTGATGGGGATGATGCAGATGAAGTTCTGCGGGGTGGGTTCTGCTAGGGTGGGGCGGAAGGAGCAGATGTGTGCCTGCCGGAAGTTGTGCTGTACTGTCTGGATTTAAAACCACTACCACCAAAGAAAGTATGCATCCAAAGTTCCCTCTGACCAGTGACATCAGTGAAAACAAAAAGACAAGAAAAACAAATGACATGGATCCTGGAAAGAGGAAGTAAAATGATCATTACCCACAGACTGCTTTATCCTCGACGTCGACGTTTCCATGAGACTGAACGAGTGTCTAAAACTAATCACTGGATTGTGGAAGGCGGTAGGATACAAAGTCCACATCCAAACACCAGCCGTGGGTTCATGTAGCAGCCATTCAAATCGAATATGCAAAGTGTAAGCACTGCGATTTTAAAACGCACCGGATAATATGAGATCCTGTGGGGTGACGATGGCAAAAATGACAAGTGATCTGCTCCTCCGTGGAGTAAGTGATCAGTCTTGGGAAAAGTACATCCAGAGCGGTTCTGAGAAGCGAAGATGTCAAGAATTCCTCTTTAGGCATACTGCCAGGAGAGACCAGTCCCTGGAGAAGGATATCCTGTTTGTGAAAGTAGAGGGGTCACTAAGAAGAGAAACATCCCCAAAAGACATGGATTGTCAGAGGAGCTGCAACAACCTGTTCAAGCACAGGGACTATCCATTGTGAGGCTGGCCTAGGTGCGTGCTACCTAGGTCATGAGGTCACAGGCTACATAACCAGTTTGATGGCACGTAATAACATAAGCTCCTCTGCCACCCGTTTCCCTTTCTGTCACTGATTTATTGACTCTGTGCTGGCTGTGGTGGGAAGGGTCACCAGAAGACTGGGAGTCACATGTGAGCACAAAGTGTGATGTCCTAGCTTCTGGTTTGGAGAGCTGAAGTTCGTTGTGGGAATTTCAGAAAGACCAGAGAAAATCTGGGACATGTATGTGAGAAAAAGGACTTCCTCTTCTGGAGGAATCCATCCAAATGCAAAGTCCACTGTTTCAAGTCCATATCAGTATTTGGCCAACCTCTGGTATACTCAAAGCAAGAGTTCAACAGCTAGCTGGTCAGCGATGTTCATTATTTATTTTAATAATGATATATAGAGCATAGCAAACAGAGAGGGAGAGAGAAAGAAACAAGAAGAGTCACACTTGTTCACTACCATGTGGAGATTTTATTGGATAATGGACATTAATATTCCCCGTTTATATATCCTCACACGATATACTTAAGTTCCATGGTCACTGGTCAGGAAGTACCTCAAACGGGTCTGTCTTAAGGGCTTTAAGATGATAGTGGTTTTGCTATGCCTCATGACTAAGAGGACTGGGATGTGATATGGGAAGACTTCAGACTTATGAGTGTAGGTGAGCAGGTCTGTGTTTTTAGGGGTCATTGATAATGACTCTTGAATCTCAACCATCGGTCGAGGGAAGGGGATTATTATCCTAATCTGAGTTATTCAAAGCACTTATATAACTGAGAGCATCAGGGAGATTAGCTAGCTTAGTCAACTTCAAATGCTAGTAAATCGGTTGCTTAATATTTTAAAGTATATTATGTGGAAAAGTCCTGTCTTCATCCCACAGTTGAAAAATAATGCAATTGCTATGGACATGTCATTCATCTTACATAATTCTGTGTTGCGTAATTCTTGGCTTGGATTCTGTCACCAATGCCTTCTTTTCCTACTACTATGGCTTCCTCTGTGTTTAAGCTTTCACATTACAGTTGCCAGTAGCTGCCGATGCATCTTGATTGTATGCTTGCTCATATTCAGACTGAAGATATTGGTAGAATTCTTCAACTTCATCACTCGATTTGGGGTTGGTACCTATCCTTGTATAATAACAATTGTATTCTTTGGTTTTTCTTGACTGTGCATAGACACAACCCTATTCCATTATGATTCTCTCTGCCTCACAGACAATTTGAATTTCAGAATAGTATAACTTCCCATGATGCCTGTGACTCTGAATCTTTTGGGGATTACATTGCCTGGTTCTCGTGTGGTGGTTGGTGGTGTTCATTCTGGGACCTTGCTGTAGCAGAGAAATGATTACAGCATCACGTCTCCAGGCTCCTCCATCATGACTCCAGCTTAGAGCATCTTATGGGGTCGTGCTACACTGTGGCACAGGGCAGAAGTCACTGGAGGGCCCTTGCTTGGGTTTGGGTGAGTGGATTGAAGGCCCTCGCCTGAAGTAATGGATATTTGGGCAGGGTACTATATGAAGAGGTAATAACAATTTGTAAATTATTAGGGGTTCATGGGGGAGGGGGAAGAGAAGAGGAAATATGGGGAGTTGGAATTAAAATAAAAGAACTAGAGGAAAGAGGGAAAGAGGAGCTTATACCAGGGGCTCAAGTAGAAAATGTTTGGAAATGAATGTGGCAACATGTGTACAAGTATGCTTAATACAAATGATGTGTTGAATGTTATAAGAGCTGTAGAGCCCCCAATAAAATCTATATTAAAAAAAAAGAAAAGGAAGACTTAACAATTCAAAGCCTAGAATTGCTCCTGGGAAAAACCTGGTGAAACTTCCCTGTAAAGATGAGAGCCTAGGAAGCGGTTGGGGAAGTTCCGCTCTGTCCCATGGGGTCACTGAAAGACATATTCTATTGATTTCATTTTCCATGAACTTTTTGAAGTGCGACCCTGCCCATATAGCTTGACCTCCTTCTAGAGGAGAGACATGTGCCGTGACTGTCAGGACGTTGGCGGGGCTGCCTCATGTTTCCAGGACTTGTTAGTGTTCTGCTTCTGAACTCGGCAGACTCCCATTTCTTGTTTCAATGGCAATAGTCAAGGTTTCCTTCTCAGACATGTTTGCTTTACACGGTTCCGGCTTTTGCAAACGTTCCTGTGCCATTCTCCTCAATGATGGTGGTGTCATTGGTTTAGTGCTGGGTTCGCAGGTCAAACCTATGCAGAGGCCCTGCCAAAAAAAAAAGGCCTGGTGATCTGCTTCAGAAAAGTCAGGGCCCAGGAATTCGTCTGGGGTGCAATTCTTCTCTGAACCACAAGAGGGCGACATGACTCATTACACATTTAGTGATTTATTTGCTTGCTTGTTTTTGATTAGTTCTTTTTTAGTAAATATCTAGATTTAAGGCGATTTTAAAAAGCCCACCTGACAGAATGGTTAAAGCGTTTGCCAGCTAAGTAAAAAGTTAGTGGTCGGAAAAAGAACAGCTTGGGCACATGTAGGGAAGTTGAGTACGGTGTTAAGTGGAAGGCCAGGTGGACTGCTCCCCTAAAGATGACAGCCCAGGAACCTCTGTGGGGCGATCAAGTCCATTCTGTGGGTGGAGTGCACCAGGACACACAATCAGGGTGACGCCGACCATGGGCCTGCAGTCTCCATCTTGGAGGTTATTTTCCACACGTAGCTCCATCATTTGGCGAAAGAAGCCCTCATCGCAGTGACCTGTCCAGAATCAGAAACTCAGTCCCATTCGTGATCACCTTACATGTGGGGCGAAGCAGGGGTGGAAGGGAAGAGTGGCAATGCCAGCTCTCAGACAGGGTGGCCTAGCTTCCTTCCGTGTACCACACTGGTGGGCATGAGACTCCGGACAGGGAACCAGTCCCAGCTCAGTCCAAGGTCCCATGCCTGGTGAACACGGTCCTGCCACCCTGCCTCCAGACTGGCCCAGCTCCTCAGTGGTGGGCGGCGGTGTGCATTGAGCCGTAGCTCTGTGTGTCCCCACTGCCATCCAACCACCACTCTCTACACACCCAGCCTCTGCCCTGCTTTCCTGTTGATCTCAACCCCTCATGGCCAGTACAGAAAGGATTGGGTGAACATGCCAGAGAATTCACTTCAGATATGATCCTTTATAAGGTGCCAAGCACAATTTCCGTGATTGTGGATCAGAGCACATGATGTTCTATGACATGCAGAAATGGCATGGTGCAAAACAAAGATTCATGGTAACATCTTTGGTAATCATTTGAAATATCTATCTTCTTTCCTTCGAAATAGAAACTGAATTAAATGAGAGCATTCAGAAACAAAACCACCCTCACAAATTAAAAGAAAAAGAGGGAAAGGGCGAAATGTGGGCACTGAAGAAAGAGAAAGGGTAGAAGTAAGGTCAAGGCTTATATACTGTCCTAATGTCTACATTGCACCTATAATTATATCTGGTTAGTAGGCTCTTTTTATTATTATAATGAGGATGCTTCCCATTGTAAGTGATACCATTTTAGGTTCATTCCTATTTCCCACTTGGAAAGAGTCATTTTACTTCATTGTACTCATCTCTTTGCAGTAGTCTAGGAATGTTCCCCAGGCCGAACAACTGTAACATCCAGCATGACCAGGTGAGAAGCAGGCTCTTCAAACCCATTGAAGGGCACCCTAAGAGATAAGCTTGGGGATCAAGCTTTCCAAGAGAGCATGGGCTTGGACAACTCAGTAGAGGAGTTCTTCATTGTGTACTATGAGTCAGAATCCATTTGATAGCAACTAACAGGTTGCCTGTTGGGCTGCATTCTCATGGTCACCAGATTGAAATCATCTGCCGCATCTTGAGGGAACAACTGGGTTTTTTGCTCCCTTAAACTGCTACAGGCTCAGAATCCCATGGTGGGGAGGGGGTGGGAGGAGGAGCGATGGCTCAATGGCAGTCAGTTTGGTTTGGTTTAATTGAAACAAAAACCTTCTTTCATCAGCATCACTTCAAGTATTAGACAGTAATATCAATGTTTGCATATTATAAATTTTTTGAATCTCTGCACATGAAACTCTGCCCCTTCCCCCACCCAGTTTGCTATGTATGCAGGTACTCAGATATCCCTCAATAGTGTAAATTTTCCTGGCAACATTCATGGGCACAGTAGTTGAGCACTGTGTTTGAACAACTTGGCAATGTATTTTCTGTGTTCTCGTGGGATTTGAAGTTTATACTTGACTTTTGAAAGTTCTATCACATGGTGCCTATATATTAACTTTAACATTAGTTTTTAATTTCTAGTTTGGTATTTGGTTAAATCTGTGGTAGCAATTATACAACAATACGATTTGATGTGATTGAATGTACTATGGAATGATATATCTGTATTTTGCCCAATAAGCTTGTTTTGCAAAAAGAAACAAAAAAGATTTAAAAAATCTCAGTGTAGTGATCTGTTCTTCAGCAACTTTCCCTACCCATAAAAGTTTGACACTGCCAATGCTTTCAAAATAGCTCATCTTAATCTACTAATATATTTTATCATCTTATTTTAACTTATTTATAATACATTAATATCTTATCCCATAATATCTGTGTCATTTTCAATTTCTATGGTGCATAACAGTATGCATACATTAATGTTCTGGTCTACCTCAATCCTGCTAGGTGAATACAGTGCCATTTGATTGACCTTTTCCTGGCAAAGTTCTAGGTTGTCTGGCAACCTTCATGTAAACAATATATGAAAGCCATCTGGGAGCATTTTGTAGGCAATTTTTTAAAGTTATAGATACAACAGCCATCTATTGTTACAAAAGGATATGAATCAGGATAGTTACGAGGAAGAGATGCACCAGCAGGAACGTTTTGCTCTCTGGATCTGCCATGCCTCAGAAAGGATACGTGGCCACTTTTTGCCAACTGGGAACCTGTTTGACTAAATGCCTCCCAAAGTCTTTATTAATTGAAGATGCCTTATTTCCCTTTTCCCAGAAAACTCCCATTCATTCGCTTCAGATGTCATTCGTACTAGCCAAAATTATGAACTTACTGCTAGTGAGTCCATGTTGACTCAGAAGGATCTTCTAAGACAGGATGGGACTGCCCTTATGAGTTTCTGAGACTCTAACTCTTTACTGGAGTACAAAGCCCTGCCTTTCTCCTAAGGGCCTGGTGCTTTTGAACTGCTATCTTTGTGGTTAGCAGCCCAATACAGAAGCACTATACCACGAGGGCTTCTCCAGGTGTTGCACAACTTTCCAGAAACAAGGCCAAAGGCCAAATGAAGTATTATCAGGTGAGTAATCTCACCATACCTTACAATCACAAAACAATACCAACAATAGCTTTATCTGAAATGACATGTGTGTTAGTCTGGGTAGACTAGAGAAACAAATTCATAGGCAATCATATGTATATAAGAAAAAGGTTTATATACAATAACAATTGGATATTGAGAAAACGTCCTGGACCAGTCAAGATCAAGTACATAAGTCCAATACTAGCCTATATGTCTGATATCAATCTATAAAGTACTCTTTACACTCACAAAGTGCATACAATCATGCCGAATGCAGGAAGATCACAGGCCAGTGGGTTAGAAGTCTTCTAGATGCAGTGGGATTGTAAGCATCTCAGGCTGGCAGAGGTTTCTATGTGGCTTCTCTGGCTCCAGAGATCTGGTTCAATCAGGTCAGGTGCATGTGGATTCTCCAGCTCCTAGGGGATAATGCCATGTGTCCTGTCAGTAGAGAATTTCCAAGGGAGTGAGAAGATGCCTGTCGCCTTCAAGGAGGAATCATAGGCATTCCCAGAATTCTCAGAATGCCATGCTCACACAGAGGACTCATTGGTTATATCTGATTGACAGACTAGACCCTACCCCTTGGTTCATAGTCCTCTCAAATTGACATGACTACCACAACATGTTTGGATGTCATGGAAATCTCATGGTTTCTACCGGTTGCTGCTCTCATGGAACTGAGTTGCTTAAAATAATTAACTTTTCAGTAATGATCCCTAATGGTTCTTTAATGTTCTAGCTAGTTCTTTCTTCTTTCCCACTCACCTTAAAAAATAAAAAAGTTGATTTGTTTTACTTTGTGCATAAGTCCTTCGTTTTTTCATACCTACAATTTATAAAGCGGCTCAAATAAATATTTCTCTTTAATCATAGACATTCTAGCTATAGATGGTTAAAGAGTAATCCAAATGTAGAACTGAGGATAAAATATTTAATAGAGTTGGCAAAATGAATGAAGAATTTTTTTTTTTAATAGCTAAACAAGAAAAAGTAAAAAAAAAAACCTTTTCTAATGGAATGAAAGAGACATAGTAGAATGCCCCGGGTGGCAGTCACCTAATCTGGTGTCAATTTGAGGATGAAGAGTGAAGGGGTGGAGTCTATCTGTCAATCTGGAGATAGCTAATGACACTCTGTGTGGGTATGGCCTTCTCGCCTGAGAATTCTGGAAAATCCAGGAGTATTTCCCCCTTGAAGGTGAGAGACTCACGACTCAGTCCCTTGGAGACACTCTACTGACAAGAGACAAGGCTGGCTCCCTGTAAGACAGCCCAGAGGAGAAGCCACATGGACTTACCCTGATGGAACCAGACTTCTGAAGCCAGAAAAGTCACATAGAGATTCCTACCAGTGCTGAGAGGTTTGAAAAGCCCCAGAGAGGCCCCTGCCAGCACTGAGATGCTTACAATGCCACTGGATCCTAAGACTTTCTTACCCACTGGCTTGTGATTTTCCTGCATTTGACATCATTGCATGTGTCTCATGAATCTGAAGAAGACTTTATAGGCTAGTATTGGACATATGGGCTAATATCAGACTTATGACCTTGGACTGGACTGGGTTGGGATGTTTTTCTCAATGTTCAATTGCTCTTGTATATAAAAGTCTCCCTTATATACATAAGGTTATCTATGGATTTGGTTCTCTAATCTACCCATACTAACACAGTCCCCAAACCAAAAATCAAACTCACTGCCATCCAGACAATTCCAACCCTGAGTGACACTAGAGGACAGAGAGGAACAGCCCTTGTGGGTTTCTGAGAATGCAACTATTTAGAGGAGAGGAAAGTCTTGTCTTTCTCATGCACAGCAGCTAGAGAGTTCAAACTACGGGCCTTTTGGTTATTAGCCCACAGAATAACCACTACATCATCAGAGGTTTTATTGGGGTTCCAGAGCAATAAATAATAAGCATACCAGGAAGACTGGGTAGAAAAGAGGAAGCAATTAGGAGAGAGAGAGAGAGAGAGAGAGAGAGAGAGTGGAAAACAGAAAACGTATTGCTTTATTGATATAAATGGTGTAAGAGACTCAAGCTGAAAAGATAAATTCAAGGGCAAATTTTCACTTCTAGAAACTGACATAATACAGCTATAAAAAAAGTGAAAAATCTATTACCTTTTAAGCTTCATATTTTCATGAACTTTCTATGATGGGGCTCTACCAGTCAGCATTGACTCAATGACAGTGAATTTAATTTGGTTCAACTGCAAGAAAAACACTATAAATATAGTATTTGGAAATTATGAAATACTAGATATAAGTTTTGAGTAGCATGATTTTCAAATTATATATATGCATATATATACATACACACATATAATTAGTTTTGTTGTGCTATAATGAATACATCATACAATTCCATAACTTCTGGGGTCGTAAAGGCTTGTCTCCAAACACGCATCCATTTAAGGTCATGTCAACTAAGTCCACATGGAAACACACCATCGTCAGTTCCCAAAGGACTGGAAATTGTATAAGGTCAAGTCGAAGGAGGGATTAATATCAGAGCCTAAATTGTGAGATTCAGATTTGTTGAAGACTGGATGGCAGTGGGCTCCCACAATACATTTGTGGGGACAATGTAAGAAATAAGCCTCCAGTTGACTCCCTCTGTCTAGAATTGAGGGATAGGAGAAAAATGTGCCAGTGAGAGATGAATGTAGAAGATCAAAGAGATGAAACTGACTTGAACCATTAAAACGTTGTCACTTGATCCCTCTTCTGATGCATACTGGACTTGATCTGTTTTTCAACATTTTCTGTATGTTTCCCTTTATTTGTTTGTTCATATTTTGGTTTATTTCAGAGGTTATGTCATTCGGGGTCGCTTTCTTAAAGTTGTGATACACACACGTGCGCGCGTGCGCGCGCACGCACACACACACACACACACACACACACACATATATATATAACTTATATGAAACCCAGGATTGATGAACCTGTAAGCATATCAAGTAGAATAGAGGTTTCAAGGGTAAGGGGCATGGGGGCAGTGCAGCACTGGTGTCGAGAGGTGAGGGGATGAAAGGGAGACAATGTTAATGAGACAAGGAAGGAAAAGAATGTTTGGAAACTGATTGTGGTAGCAGTTGTACAACAGTGCTTGATGTGATTGAACTATGAAATAATATGATACATGTATTATATGTAATATAAATATATACATATATGTGTGTATATATGTATATATATTTTAAAGAAGGGTTGTGAAATCATCACCACTATCACCTTTGGAGTATTTCCTTTCTTCCTGTAACCATTGGTGTTGATTTTTCATTTCCACCTCCCTTCCCTTTTGTGCTCCCATCTAATTATTATTCTAGTTACTGTCTTCCTAAATCCTGGCAACCCTATGCAGAGAAACATAAGATACCAGGACACAGATGAGGGTGAGGACCCAGCAATAGTGATCCTCTAAGACAATGAAAGATCTAAGAAGACACAGACAATATTAAAATTTGAGGTTAAAATGAAAGTAGTTCTAGCAGGCGATCTAATGACAAGGTGTTGCCTTCCGGTCTATGTCCATTTGCTAAGACGTCCTTCATAGTGCACTTTGTCAGATATTAGGGCTTTTCACACTCCTATGCCTAAAATTATTTAGAAGACTTTTAGAATTTTCACAACTAGCTTCATTGGGTAAACATTAGCCCATATGTTACAACAAAGTATTAAAAGCAGCATGCACACCTAAAGATTTTAGATCCTGATATTGAATTTTAACATCTGAGGGACTGCAATCCTGTGGCCTTGTGATATGCAATTAATATGCACATATCTAAAGTAGAGTTTCTCCTACCATCTCTGTATGTGTCCTCAAAGTACTTATAGGCAGCTTGAATAGAATGATTTCAATTTTGCCCCATTGATTTTGATGTGCACAACTGCCATTTTCTACTTCCAATATTTTACATTTGGGCAGCAGATCAAGCTCTCATTCGCCATCTCAGAGCTGACTCCCACATGGAAACAAAGCAGGAATAGGTCAGTGCACCGCCTCAGAGTCCCTGCTGACTCAGGGCTGGCCTGGCCTGGAGTTGGTCACACGGGACCACTGGGGGGTGGGGAGTGGAGTGGGGAGTGGGGTTGGAGTTACTCCCTGCCATTCCGGCAGAGCGCAGCTGCCAGGTAATCTGCAAGGCTCTCTCAGCCTTTAAAGATGTATGGGGAAACTTCCGGGGCAGATCTACCTGGCCTTGAGCATCACTATGATAGTGAAATAAATTTGGATCTTCACAAGTCAAGGTAAGTCACAAGTGATCAAGACATTTTACCTTTCCTTTCAGCGCTATTTTAAAACGTGGGAGGTTCTCTTTGCTAGAATTATTAAATATTTAATAAGTTCTTGTGCTGAATTTCTTTACTTAGGAATGACTTATGCTCAGACTTATAAAATTTATTTCCTACTAAGAACAAATAGTTAAAAATGAACTCTTTTCACAAACAATCTGAAATTTATATCAACTTTTGAGAATGACATTCATATTCAAAATGTTTCATTTGGCAGACATTTTAAAATTCAGTTTGCAGGGCCATATCTATAATTTTAGTAAATGGAATAAAATATGATAAATACATTCAACAATTTTCATTCTACTATTTGTGAAGATGGCTAAAATTATACTATATGATAAATGAAAAATACCTGGAATACAGTAGGAAGATGTAGCTATACGATTGAGGGAATGTTAAATAATACATTAATGATTTGTAAAACTATGAGAAGTATAAAAACTGTTGGAAAAATTCCTTTATTTCAATTTCATTTTTCCATTCAGTTTTTGAAGCTCCCTCACAGACACATAAAAAACTGTAAAACATATCTTTCAAATAGATATCTGTAAAATAGGGCTGAGCCCCAATGGGGGAGTGGTTGTGCACAGGACTGCGGCCCACTGGGATGGAGGTTCAATTCCAGCGCACAGGAGCAAAGGCTGGGCCTCCTACTCCCACCACCAGAGGGCAGTGATGCCTAAAAAAAAGAAATCTGCAAAACAGTCAAGTCACATTTATTTGCTAGGTTCTAATGTGTCAATCCATGTTTCTAATGGGAGAAGTGACTGAAAGTTTTAGTAATAAACTTCAGGAAACAGGACTTCCATAGGTCGCCTTTGAACCCTTCTGGAGGAAATCTCTTATTATTTATTTTTATGTGGAGGGATGTAAGCCAGGTAGGTAGTTTATTAAAAATGGAAAGGAGACCAAAAAACAAAAACAAGAAAATGGAAAGGAGTGCCGTACAATAATTTGAGAGATCAAAATAAGAAAAATACATCTCAACCCTTCTCGGCCTTTTGGTTAAGATCAAGGGGTGAAAAAGACATCTAAGATTAGCATCCTGCAAAGAGTGTGCTACAGTTCCTTAGCAATCACATCATGAACGTGGGGAGCGGGTGGCTGCGTTTGAAGGCTGAAACATTGCAGTGCCACGGGGAACTGGTCTTTAAGAGATTATGGCATCTGAAGCCTACAATGTTACAGATGTCAGAACTTTGTCATAATCTTATGGAGCCTCCTAGAAAAAGGACCTCTGATTTCCCCAATGAGAAAATGACGAGGGTTAGGAAGTTTCTAACCCTGCCCAGCTATCAAAAGACAGAGCTTCTGGGGTCTCTTAAAGACTTGAAAGTAAACAAGCAACCCTCTAGCTCAGAAGCAACAAAGCCCACATGGAGGAAGCACACCAGCTTGTGGGAGCACGAGGTGTCAAAGGGATCAGTTATCAGGCTTCAAGAACTAAAAGTCATAGTATTGCATGTTCACCTTCCTGATATCACCACTGATGACAAATGTGTGCATAAGCATATGTGGTGAAGAAAGATGATGGTGCCTGGTTATCAAAAGAGGTAGCATCTGGGGTCTTAAAGGTTTGAAAGTAAACAAACAGTCATCTAGCCCAGAAGCAAGAAAGCCCACCTGGATGAAGCACATCAGCCTGTGTGACCACGAGGTGTCAAAGGGATTCAGGCATCAAAGAACTAAAAATTATATCATTATGAATGAGGGGGAGTGCAGATTGGGGACCCAAAGCACATCAATAAGTGAAGCGACATCCTCTCAGAGGGGTTACAGCGAGGAGATGAGTCAGTCGAGGTACAGTTTAGTAGCAATGAAATATGCAACTTTCCTCTAGTTCTCAAATGCTTCCTCCAAACCACTAGCATGATCCCAGTTCTTCCAGACAAATCCAGCTAGATCAGGGGATGTAACCTGGAGTTGGAAACATGGGGAATTTAAGATAGATGATCTCTCAAGCTAGTGGAGGGAGCGGTGATACTGGGAAGGTGGAGACATGGTGGAGTAGAAAGGGGGAACTGATATAAGGGATCTACATATAGCCTCTTCTCTGGGGTACAGACAACGGAGAAGTAACTTAAGAGGCACATTGGACAGTGTACTATATGAAAAAGTAATAACAATTTGTAAATTACTAAAAGTTCATGGGGGAGGGGAAGAGGGGAAGGAAGTGAAAGACAGGGAGCTGGTACTGGGGTCCTAGGTGGAGGGAGGATGTTTTGAGAGTGATGATGGCAACATGTGTGCAAATGTGGCCTGCATACAATTGATGTATGTATGGATCGTGATGGGAGTTGTATGAGCCCCCAATAAAATGATTTATTAAAAAGAAATGTACTTTGTAACGCATGCTTAGTCTTCTTGAAGTTACACTTAATCCATTAATTCTGCCTCCTGCTTCTGTTTACACTTGCTTGAACCCTAGCCAGGTGGCAAATGTTTTTTTGGCATTAAAGATGGACTGAGCACTCATGGGTGCTGTGAAGACTCTTAATTAAAAAAACCCTGAAAATTCTGAATATGTATTTATTGAAATTTGATATATACATTTGGGTATTATGGGCAGGATGTAGTGGTAAGAGCTTAAGAACATGTTAAGTAACTTAATGGGAAAAGGTTAATGTTAGAAGTACCATTGGAAATAATCTGGATAAGGTTTAAAGGGTTAGAATGGTAGCCTGTGAAAGGACACATTAAAATGTATGGCATATTATTGGGTAGAGGTGGTTTGGCTCATGTTGACATCATTTGTTTTAAATCTTAGCAATATTTATCTTTTTTACATTACATAGATGCAATATTAGATGAAAGTAATAAGTTAATATCAATTTCTTTTGAGTTCAAAAAAGAAGTGTCCAATCCAATGGCTGCTTACAGAAATAAGAAAAATTGGACACGCTGTGAAGAACTCAAATAGAGAGCACCAAAGAGCTGTTATCTCAGGAATGTGAACAAAAAGCGCAAGTTTTGTTCAGCAGAAATTGAGGTTGAATGCAGCTTTAACTGTTTGGAGGCAAGTAAATGTAAGTGAATCTAGAGCCTATTTGGTGAGAATAGAAGTGGTGGTAGTAAATTCCACAAGATATCATAAGTGAATTCTGCAATTCCGGAGAATGTTCTAAAAGCTAAAATATTGTCAGAACAATTGCTGTAGGCTCAGCAGAAGCAGAAAGGGGTTTTACAAAAATCAACATAATCAGTTCAGAGAAGAGAAGTTGCCTAACTGTTTTTAATCTATCAAACACAATGATTATTGTCTAATTCTCATACCTCTAAAGAAATAGGGTCCTACTCCTATGGTGACCAGATGCTGAAGGATAATTGACACAGCCACTGATGCTTGGAAAAGGCAAAGCCTACTGTGAGTGAGAATACCAATCAAGAAGAAGCAATATGGAAACATCATTAACAGCTCCACTGCCTTTTGTCAGGTGTTATTTATAATCTTTTCATTAATATTTTAGAACTCATTTTATAACAGTAGAGTTTTGTGCATCTCTTTTATTGTCCTTATTTAATGCTAACTATATGAAATTAATAAACTAACTTTTGGTATATTGTGGGATTTTTAAAGTTATTTTTAATGCTTAGAATGGTCATTAGATCAGTAAACCGGTTGTTAATGTTTGAATCCCATCACTGAATGGAAGATCTGGTAGTTATGGTGGCTTGTCTTCCTGTGCCCAACAATATTTGATACGAAGAAAAACAATGCATCTCATTTGGCTGCTTTGTAGACTTGTTAATTCTAGTAAAGCCACTACTTAAAAGAAAATGTGAATAATAGGTGCCAAGCAGTCATAAAAGCGTTTAAAACAGAAATTATGAATGATGGAAGAATTCATATCTTAAAACAAGCGTTATGTGAGTTGTAGGAATAAGGAAATTCTTACATTGGTTTCAGGGTTCCCTGGTAATATAGCTAGAGATGCAGATGCTTATTTATTACAATTGCATTGAGAAGTTTCATCCAATAAAGAATGTTTCATTGTACAAAACATCCCTGGACTGTATTATTTCCTGAAAAAAAAAGTCTTCTGAGAATTTTGACCTCTGAAAAAAAAATAGGCATCTTTTCTTTTAAAAAGTCATACAATGAAACCACTCATGAGATCCTAACAATCTACTTCACATTGAAGTGGAAGAACACCCAAAAGCAGCAGCTTCAGCTTCAACGAGGTAAAAGTGCACAATGAAGATTGTTGGTTTTGGCTGCAATAGGGATTTCTTTGAGTAAGAACTTGTGGATTTTCATGTATTCCAACTGTGGCCGGCGGGCATGTTCCTATGTCAATTTCATGATTGAGATGTAGGGATGGAATCTAGCTGGCAATCTGGAGATAGCCATTGAGTAGTCAATGAGGTCTCTGTGTGGGCATGGCTTTCTCCTGAGAATTCTGGAAAATCTTGCGGTATTTCCCTCGTGGAGATGAGATACCCTTTTTTCTCAGTTGTTGGGAATCGCTGGACTGACAAGATGAGATTACAGCATGTTGATCGATCCTGTTTCCTGGAGAATGGAGGAGCCAGAGGAGAAGCCACATGAGCTTGTCCTGGTGAAACCAGACCTCTGGGGCCCGAGAAGACACAGAAATACCCCTGCCAGCGCTGAGATGCTCCCACCGCCAATGGATATGGCTGATGGACCCTGAATCCTGGAAATGAGGAGCCATGAGGAGACCCCTGCCAGTGCCGGGACACCTCTACTGCATGTGCTTCGTGAGTCAGAAGAAGACTTTATAGAGTGGTATTGGACATATGGGCTAATATCGGACTTTAGACTGGACTGGGTTGGGATGCTTTCTCAATGTTCCCTTCCTCTTGTATATATAAACCTTTCCCTTATATCCATATGTGTGTTTATGAATTTGTTTCTCTAGTCTACCCGGACTAACACAACAATATATCCCATAGTATAATTTATACTATGTGAAAAAAATTACACAGGGCTTATTACTAGGCAAGAAGCCTGGGTGGCAGAGTGGTTAAATGTTGGGTAGCAGTTGGCAGGGTCAGTAATTCGAAGCCACCAGCCATTCTGAAGGAGAAAGATGGGGCTATTCTAGTCTGCCCTGAAGGGTCTCTATGATTAGGCATGAACTTGATGGAGGTGAGGTCAGTACGGTTTTGGTTACTATCAGAAATCATAAAGACTAATCATAATGAATTTTTAGACTATCTTTTATTAATTAAAAACACTTAAATGTGTGCAGCTATTTCATTATGTTGAAAATGTTAGAAGGTTAAAACATCATAGCAAATAGCCAATACTAAATTGTTTTTGTTCACACTGCAATACTATTGTGTAGGCAAAATGCCTTACTTATTAATTTGTTAAATTACCAAGATCTGTTAAAAAGAGAAAAAAAGGAAAACCAATAGTGCTTCTAACATGATAAAATCATAGAATAAATCACAGGTTTATGTTTATGTAGAATGTTGTTGAAGCTTATTCCACATCATTTAAAAAACAATATTTGAGATTTAATAACAATGGATGAGAATATAATGGAAGGCATTTTACTCAAAATACCAACAGTAAACAAGTTACTATGGAACAGATGGGAAGTATAAAAGGGCCATAAGTACAAAGTTCAAATTCTTCTAGTGAACAATTAAATAAAATCATGAGCTGTGTTTTATGCTTTAATTAAAAAATCTAATTTTAGCTAAAATTCCAAAACCTTTTTGAACTTCACAAAGCAATTCTGAAGTGCATCTGCAGATACAAGCTTGAGAATTACTCAAAATATTTGCAAGGAAGACAGCTAGTAATGAAACTGTTTTCTTCTATTTTTAATCACTTTATTGGGAGTTCATACAACTCTTATCACAATCAATACATACATCCATTTTGTCAGGCACATTTGTACATTTGCTGCCATCATCATTCTCAAAAACATTTTCTTTCTACTTGAGTCCTTGGGATCAGGCTCCTCATTTTTTCCCTCCCTCCCCTCCTCTCCCACCCTTGTAAATAATTGATAATGTGTTAGTTCGGGCAGACTAGAGGAACAAATTTAATAAACATGTATATAGCTATAGGGAAAAGGTTTATATACAAGAGGAACAGGGCATTGAGCCCAGGCCAGTTCAAAGTCATAAGTCTGATATTAACCCATATCCCCAAAATCAGTCTATAAAGTGTCCTTCTGACTCATGAAGTCACAGGTCAGCGAGTGCAGAATCCTGGCGCTGGCAGGAGTCTCCACATGGCTCCTCTTTTCCAGGGCTCAGGGTCCATCAACAGCAGAGGCAACTCATTGCTGGCGGAGGTCTCCATGTGGCTGCCCCAGCTTCAGAGTTCTGGCTCCATCAGGGCAAACCGTGTGGTCTCTCCACCAGATCCTCCAGCTTCTTGGACACTGCCATCTTGTCTTAACCATGATTAATCGTCTCTGAGACTAACTACCAACAAATGGGGAAGATAGCTTCTCATCTTCATGAGGGAAAATTTGTGAGATTTCCCAGAAATATCAGGAGAAAGCCATGCCCACATAGAGACCTCATTGGCTACTCAATGGCTACCTTCAGATTAACAGACTAGACTCCATCCCTACATTTCAATCATAAAATTAACATAAGCATGTGACTGCCACAGATAATTTATAGATTATTTTTTTCATGTCTTACACTGTTCGATGTCTCCCTTCACCCACTTTTCTGTTGTCCACCCCCCCCCTAGGAGGGGTAATATGTAGATGTAGATCATTGTGATCACTTCCCCCTTTCTCCCCTCACCTTCGCCTTCCTTTCCTGATAATGCTACTCTCAATATCATTATTGGGGGGTTTATAGCATCTTGCATTAGATTAAATTCACTGAATAGTCCTAAAAACAAATTACATGTTAACTTGGGAAGTGTCAAATGAGTAACACCTCGTCATATTTGCCAAGAGCGTGAGCTCAATGAGATCCAGTGTTTGATGGAACAATGTAGAGCCGTGACCGAATGGCCTGATTTTATGGGAGAAGTACACTTTTATTTAAATACTTGGTGCAGTGGTGACAATCTCAACTGTGAACCAAAAGGGCGGGCGGCAGTTCAAACCCAAAGCCACTCCCTGGAAGTAAGATGTGATATCCTCTTTCTATAAAGATTTACAGATTTGGAAGCACTGTATACAGTCATTATGAATCAGAATCCACTGAATGGTAGTGGAGGTTTCATATTGATTTGATTGATGTGTTTTTGAGTTGAACTGTTGAGCTTCCATAGATTTTTTAATAATTAAGAATATATATAGATAGTAGTTCAATGTAATCAATTATTAAAACAGAAATGTCATATTTATATCCCAGATTATAAACTAGTATGCTTACACCAAAATATATGGTGGATGGACAATAATGTTCTGCCTCGTATTATGGAGGGTAGCCATTTGGGACCTAAAAGCTCTGAGCAGTCATCTAAGGTGCAATTACTTGTCTTTCCCTGTACAGAACAAAGAATGAGGAGAAAAGTTGAAGATTCATGGAAACAATTAGTTCAGTGTACTAATGGACCACGGGACCTCAACCTCGATGACCTGGAGAGGGAAAGGAATTGAAGGTACATGGCTACCATCATTGACTACTCTGCAAGAGATCCCAGAACATGTGGGAGGGAAAAATGTGAATTAAAACTAGAAATCATTAAAAAGACCAGACTTCCTGTCAGATGGAGATGGTAGAAGCCCTGGTATTATGGTCTTTATTCATTGCACAGGCCTAGAACTGAACTCAAACCTGTAGCTCAATTTTCAGTCAAGCAATAGACAGAAATGCAAACAAAATAATGACACTAAAGAGGTATGCAAACAGGGCCAGTTCACTGTCCCTCAGATCATTGGAAGGCCAGACAACAGTTTGAAAAAAAAAAAAAGCTATGAACTAATTCAGCACGGGCCCAGGATGAGTTGTCTGCTAAGCAGGACAGGCAGTGGCAGCAAAAACACCCAGTAGGCAGAAAAAATGTCCTTGACTGGATGCATGTGACCCACGGGCTGTAGGACCCCTGCCTTAATATAATCAAACATTTAAGATTAGATGAGCAGGGCTGAGCCCCAGCGGCGTAGTGGTTGTGCGCGGGGCTGCGGCCCACTGAGTTGGAGGTTCAAATGCAGCAGCAAGGGCAGTGATGCCACCCTGCCCCCCCCCCAAAAAAAAAAGATTAGATGAACAACACTTGTCCAGGGACAAAATGTAGAAGGCAGGCAAAGTTAGGGCAAAAGGAGGAAAGGAAATAGAAAATGTGGAGAAAATGGGCAAAGAAGCTATATTATTTTATGGGGATGATCATCAGTAAAGAGTAGAATAACTTGAAAAGATCGTGACTTTTCAGTACTTTTATGGTGTTAATTATTAAATTCATTGATCATTGCTAGAATATTGAAGTCTTTACAATATGAAGTCATTCTAACTGAAAAGATTTAGTTCTTTAATTCTACTATAATTGTGTATACAATTTCTAAAACATTTGATACATTTTATAGAATTAAAAACAGCAAAGGCACCTGTTGCACATCATTTTTCAATAATGAAAAGAAAGCAGATATAAAATGACTATAACCAAAATGAAAATGAAACATATTTGGTTTTCCATCAGTGGAGATATAACAAAATAATCTAAACAGTAAATGTTTAAATCTGACAGTGATCATTAAATTATACTGAAATTTAACCTATGTTACCAGGGAATATAAAAAAATAGAGTACTTCCTGTATAGAAACATTGTCTTCTATCAGTGAAAATAATGTAAAATACAGATAATATAAATTAAATGTAAACTTCAGCCTTGGGAACACTTTCACAATACATTAAAGGATGCAAAATTATTTTCACCTGTCAATTCTGAGTTCAAGTAAAAAAGAATTACTATTAGTGTCTCAGGTCTATGGTGTTTTGGGAATGCAAATAGGTAAGAATAAGTTTTCTTGAGGAATATACTATCAACCTAGGGTCTTAATAGGAAGAAATTTTAAGGATACTGAAACATTGTATCAAGGATTTTCTCCCATCACAACAATGCAATTGACAACAGGGGGGATATTCTACATCCATTGGGCAGCCTTCTTGTCCTCCTCAGAACCTTCATCATAACTCCTCAGACTTTTAATTTGTTCCCCAAATTCACAAGACATTTAAAAGGAAAACAATTCTTGTCATGCAATAAGGCCCAAACTGATGTAATGTGAATCAAAAAGTGTCAGATTATTTGGGGAAGGTTGGAGAGATAGCAACATGGCCTTCAGAAGCATATAGGCCTAGTTAGAGGATATGTTGAGAACAATATCTTATAATTTTGACATTCTAGTTTAATAAAGTTCCTATGATTTTATGGCAATTATTTTACATCATATTTATTTAAAAGGCATGGAATAGTCCATGGAAAACAAGAGCTAAATCATACAAAGTGAAATTTAAACAATGTTGACCTAACTACTAATCAAAGAACTATAAGTCAGAACAGCTTTTCGTATTAAAATAGGATATACACATGTACTTTTTGAGCATGAATTCACTTCATTTTGCTTCAAAAATTTAGTGAGCTATGTAAAATAGTAAAATGAGCATATTCATACATTAGTTTAAAAGAATATTACAGAATTAATTTTGTGTTGCTTTAAAAATTAAACATGAAATGAAATTAAAAATTTAAGAGTATATAAGAGTAATTATTAATCACAGACATATAGAATAGAATGTGTATTTGTGATTGTATTTTTAATTCCAATACCTACAACAGTCCCTACCACAAAATCAATACATATTTGTTGAGTGAGTGAATAGAGAATACAGGTGTTTTTTTTCCAAAAAGGATAATAATAGATAGGTTTTTTGTAAGTAAATTTATTACCATATGAATCATGGATGTAAGTTGGTAAAATAATTAATTACCTAAGTAGATATGAGGTAATGAACCTGACCTCATCCACACAAAAATCACAGAAAGTATTTCCTCCAAGTTAAATTCTAAAGTGGTTGTACTCAGAATTCACCTCTTATAAACTAAGACAAAAGCCCTCAAAATCAAATGTTTGTTCTTACTTATTTGTTTGAATCAGAGTACACATTTGTAGAAAATATTTCTCAGTGATACTGCCTGGGCTTGGTTGTGGGGATTCTTATTAAGTTGGGAAAATCAAAAAATTTCTCCTATGCTTTCATATTATGAATGCAGTTTAGTACTGATGATCCTATCTGTGCAAAGTTACACAGCCAGATAATAGACCAAGCAAGAAAAGGAACTAGCAAAATGATACAAGCACTGTTTTCTTTAAATAAGCTAAAATGATTTGAAAAATAATAAATTCCTAAGAAAATATCATGTGTATTTTCCATTTTTTTCAAACCATTTGTGGTGGTCATGTATTTGAGATGTCAATTTCATGACTGAGATTTAGGGGTGGAGTCTAGCCTGTTAATCTGGAGATAGCCATTGAGTAGCCAATGAGGTCTCCATGTGGAAATCTCACGATATTTCCCTCATGAATATGAGAAGCTATCTCCCCAGTTGTTGGGAGTTAGTCTCAGAAACAATGAACTATGGAGAAAAGAAGATGGCAGCGTCCGAGGAGCTGGACAAGCCGGAGGAGAAGCCATATGGCCTTATCCTCTGAACGAGACCTCTGAAACTGGAGAAGCAACATAGTGATCCCTGCCAGCACTGAGTTGCTTCTACCACCACGGATGCTGTGATGGACTCTGAGCCCTGGAAGTGAGCAGCCATGGGGAGACCCCTGCCAGCATCAGGATTCTGCACCCACTGGTTTGTGACTTTGTGAGTCGGAAGGAGACTTTATGGACTGGTATCGGGCATATGGGCTAATATCGGACATATGACTTTGAGCTGGACTGCGCTGGGATGCTTTCTGAAAGTTCCATTCTTCTTGTATATAAACCTTACCCTTCTATCCATATTTGTATCCATGAATTTGTTTCTCTAGTCCACCGGGACTAACACACCAGTTTATTGGGCTCTAATACAGATATCCTGTCATTTCATAGTTCATTCACATCAAACAGTATTGTGCAATGGCTACCACAATCACTTTCAAAACATTCTCTTCCTCCTTCAATTCCTTGAAATCATTCACTTTTACTCCACCCCAGCCCACCACCCCCACGCCATCACTACTATGCCCTGCAGAATCCCTAAGTTGTGTAGTCTCTAGAGGTTCTCCAATCCTTAGGTTTCATAAACAGAAAAAAATATATAGCACACATCAAGGGGATCACCCACTATGACAAAATACAACTGAGATAAACCCCAATGTAAACAAACTGAAAACAAAACCAAAAAAATTACTGAAAAATTTGAAAGCCAGATCAGGCCCAATGTATATCAGAGGGAGGAATCAACTAATACGTTTTTTTTCTGAAACTTTTAAAATTTATTTTGAACAGCTTTAATTGTGGAATGATGACAAACATTAGGAAATCGTTAAAGATAATCAAACACACTGCCATCAAGTCACTGCTGACTCACAGTGACCATGTGTGGGTTTCCGAGACTGTTTTCAGGAGTAGAAAATGTTCTCCCTTGAAGCTGCTGGTGCTTTTGAACTGCCAACCATGTGATCGCAGCCCAATGCCTGAAACGAATATCCTCTCCATATTTCCAAATAACTACAAAGTCCTATGTTGCATTAAAAGGAAATGTATTATGTATCTAGAGTCGATAATATATTAAGAAAATTCAATTTTAATACTTCCTTAAAAGTCATACCTCTGACATATTTAAACTGCAGAACAGAAGAATAAAGAAAATCAAGCATATTTTTATTATAGTCGTATGTAATTGAATTACTAATGTAGTTTATAATTTTGAGGGTAAACACATACTGTTTTCCATGTATAAAATTAAAATGTATTTAAATTATTTTTAGTTTAAACGTTTAAAAATTTTTTTCTCACCCATTATGCCGAATAAACTAAAAATAGTTTCAACCTCATCCTGGTACCATGAATGTCATAACTGGAGATCAGAATCAACTCTGATTTTTTTAGGCAAACCTTCATATTACAGCATGTAATGGAGTTTCCATTCAAGTCAGTTTGATCATTTTAATCTTCTATAGCCATCTCTCTAAGGCACTGCTTGTAATCACTTTCCTCCTATCCCTCTATTAGGGATAGAGGGAAATCACCAGAGACTTATTTCCTATATAGGTCTCACAAATGTGTCTTGGGCTCCCACTGGTATCCATTTCATCCTACATGTATTTTATTTTAAAGAGTACAGAATCATTTAAGAAATTCAAATGACTCATTTCAAATTACTCATATGCCAGGCTCCAAGGATAATAAGCATATCCATTCATTGAATTTTTAATAAATTTATTTAAAGCCTAATGACAAGGTATGAATATTAGACTTTCTATATACCCATTTTCAGTGTTTTACCTCAGTGAATTACCAGTTTCATGGTAGTGTTTCATTCTATTGTGCATAGGGTTACTATGGGTCTGGATTGACAAGGTAGCACCTCCCAAGAACAGCAGCAAAGGCATGAAGTATTTGGTTTGCAACATGTCATGGGGAGATGATGAGGTTGATAAGATTGTAGGTATAAGTTGTATAACTGCAAGTGTCGTTTTTTTGTGAGGTGTCTTTGAGTCAGCTCCCACCAAGAGCAACCCTATGCACAATAGAACAAAACACTGCATGGCCCTGTGCCATGCTCACAATTGTTCCTATGCCAGGGCCCATTGCTGCAGCCACTGGGTCAATCCATCTCATTGAGGACTTTCCTCACTTTCGCTTCCATTCCACTTTACCAAGCATGGTGTGCTTCTCTAGGGACTGGTGTTTCCTGGCAATATGTTTTGCCATCCTTGCCTTTATGGTAAAGTGGCCAGATTTTAAGTGAGACCCATTGACCAGGAGTAGGGAGTGGGGGGGGGTTCTTGATTAAAAAATTGGTCTATATGGAGCAACAAAAATTTTCATAGAACACAAAAATATATTTATTTTAATTTTTTGGTTTTTGGTTTTTGTTTGTTTGTTTGTTTGTTTTGGAGGGCATCACTGCCAGTCGTGGGAGCTACCCAGCCTTGCTGCTGTTGGATTTGAACTCCCAAGTCAGTGGGCTGCAGTCCCGCATCCAATCACTGCGCCACTGGGGCTCAGCCCTATTTTAATTTTAAAATGCTGCGGGACGTTGTTAAATTGTTAAAAAGTGGAATGTCTGCTTACTTTACTTGAAGGAGCACTCTGGCCTTACTTCTTCCTATATTAATTAATTTGTCCTTTCGGCAGTTCATGGTAGTTTCAATATTCTTCTCTGGCACCACAATTCAAAAGCATTGATTCTTTTGTTTTAGGCCAGGTTGATTTGAGAAACAAATCCAGAGACACTCATACGTACAAGAAAGAGTTTTATATCAAGAAGTACATAAAGAATTCATCCCTGCTCAGTCCAACTCAGCTCTGTAGATTTGATATAGTCCATAAGTCCCTCTTCAGACTCACATAGACCCAAGAAATGATGCCAAATTCAGGTATATCAACCACTGCTGGGTGCAACCACTGTGGATCCAATGGTGGTGCATACATTTCCAAGGCTCTGCAGGTCTCAGCTTGACTCACCAACTTGAAGGTAAATGCAGACAGAGAGAGGGGCCCACCTTCAGAAAGTCATTTAACTCAGTATCACCTTCAAATGAGATCATCAAGTTGTGACCTGATTGGCAGGATAAACTCCATCTCTATCTTCTTTTAAGTCCATGTCAGCACAAAAAAACTAATGATCCCATTCAAAACCCAACTTTCACATCCATATGAAGCAATAGAGAATACCATAGCTTGGGTCAGTACCACCTTATTCCTCAAAGAAATACCTTTGTCCTTCAATAATCTAAAGAGGTCTAGTGCAGTGGATTTTCTTAATATAATCTCTCTTTCAAACTCTTGGCTGCCCCATCCATGAGCAGGGATTGTGGATCCAAGTAAGAGAAAATCCTTGGAAATTTCAATTTTTTCTTAGTTTATCTTGATGTTACCTATGGGCCAAGTTCTACGGATTTGGGTTCCTTGAGCAGTAATCCATACTGGTCTATAATCTTTGCTCTTCATCAATAAATGCTTCGATTCCCCTTCATTTTCTGCAAGCAAGATTGTGTCGTCAGCATATTGCATTTTGTTAATAAACCTTCCTTCAATACTGAGGCCACATTCTTCTTCATATAATCCAGTGATTCTCAATCTTCCTAATACTGTGTCCCCTTAATATAGTTACTCATGCTGTGGTGACCCCCCAACCATAAAATTGCTTTTGTTGATACTTCATAGCTGTAATTTTGCTTCTGTTATGAATTGGGCAACCCCCAAAAGGGTCATGACCTAGATGTTGAGAACTGTGGATATAATCCAACTTCTTTAATGATTTGCTTGGCAAACACAATGAACAAGTGTGGTAAGAGGATACAACCCTGATGCACACCTTTCCTGATTTTGAAATCATGCAATATTCCTTTGTTCTGTTTGCACAACTGCCTCATGATTCATGTCCAAGTTCTGAATGAGCACAATGAAGTGTTTTGGAATTCTTCTCGAGGTTATATATAGTTTATTAGGGTCTACATAGTCAATGCCTTTGCATTGTTAGTGGAACACAAGTAAACATCTTTCTGTTCGTCTCTGCTTTGAGACAAGGTCCATCTACGTTGGCAATGATAGCTCTGTGTCCATGACTTCTCAAACCAACCTGGATTTTGGACACTTCCCTGTAGATGTTCTGCTACAAACATTGTTTGATGTTCTGTAACAAAATTTTACTTGAGTCTGTTATCAACGATAATCATTCTACAGTTTGAGTATTCTGTTGGGTCACCTTTATTTGGAGTGGACTCCAATATGGATCTCTGCCAGTTAGTTGTCCGTGTAACCGTCTTCCAAATTTACTGGCATAGACCAGTGAGTGTTTCCAGTTTTTCCTCACAGTTCTGAATCATTTCAATGAATATACCATCAGTCCCATCAACCACTGACTGAACTCCTAACTTCAGAGGAAGAAATCACTGAGCACCTTATGCATAAGTTTGAAATAATGTCAGATACCAAACCTGCCACTATTAGGCATAGAATATTTTGGTTCTGTTCACTGATAGAATATAAGGTTTAAATGTATTTGGTGCATTTTCGATTGTGTGTGTTAGTTGTATCATGTTATGTGCAAACATAATTTTTCTATTATCTTGATTTTGAGATTGTGTATGACTAAAGACCTCTGTCAAGATATTATGTTGAGAAAATGCAGTTTGTGGTAGTTAGATTATTTTATGTCAACTTGAAGTTTTATGAAAGTGTAGGGGTGGAATCCCATCTGTCAATCAGGTTACAGCCTGGATTTTGGCTCCTTGGGGGTGTGGCCCCTTATAAGACGGAGTACTGGCAACTTCCCTCTTGCTACCCCTTCACCTTACTCCTTACTGGGACTTCTCTGGGCCTTTGTGAAAGCTGCCAGCCCCCTGCCATGTTTCCAGCATTCTTGGATTCACTTGACTCGGCACCCATTGGCCTGTGGTCTTCCCACATTTTCCATCACCTTTCTATGTCATGACCTGCAGCTATATGAATCTGAAGAATCATGTACTAGCTTCTGACTTATGGACTTTGTTTGGACTGGCTGAGATGTCTTATTGATATACAATTACTTGTTAATATAACACTCTTGTGCATAGATGTGTATCACTGGATTTGGTTTTCTAGACAACTTGTCTTCACACAAGGACTAGTGAGATAACAACACTATATTCAGAGATGTATAATCTTGGAAGGAGTATAGGCTGACTTCTCCAAGTGCCAGGCAGCCTTTCAGAAACAAAATCAAAGTCCTAATCGCTTATTGCTGGCCAAGCAATCACATTACATCTAACAAAAACCAGAACAATATCAACAAGAGCTTTCCCTGAAATGACATGTTTTTTTTGGGGGGGGTATCATTGCTCTCTGGTGGTGGGAGTAGGAGGCCCAGCCTTTGCTCTTGTGGAGCTGCTGCTGGAACTGAACCTCCATCCCAGAGGGCCACAGTCCCGTGCACAACCACTACGCCACCGGGGCACAGCCCCTGAAATGACATGTTTTGATAACATTGAAATTTCATAGCAAACACTGATTTCTACTTTCATCTGTTGCTTTGAAATAATTAACTGTTCAGTAATATTCCCTGGTGTTTGCTTAATGTTCCAGTTACTTCCTTCTTCTTCCTTGCCTACCTTCCTCTAAAACCTACACTGGAAAAGTTGATTATTTCTACATTGTTCCTTTATACCTATAATACTGTAAAGGGGCTCACATAGATATTGTACCTTCATAATGTTAAAGAATAGCCCTAATGTTGAACTGAGGAGAATATGCTTTGTAGAGTTATCCAAAATCAATAAAAAGCATCTTTTTTTAAAAAAGAAAAAACCCAAAAAATCACTGGAGAAGAAACAGAGCAGTGCTCCAAAAGCAAAAACCAAAGTCACTGCCTTCGAGTTGGTTCCACACCATGGTGAGCCGACAGTGAGACTACTCCTGGAAGGGTCTGAAATGGTGGTGACTATCCAGAGCAGCTGAAATTCTAATCTTTCGAATGCCAAGCAGCTGGTGATTTCAAACTGTCAGCCCAATGCATAGCCTTTACACTACCAGGGGTCTTTTTGGAGTGTTAGGGCAATGAATATTAAGTGTACCAGGGAGACTGGGGAGAAAGAGGAAGCAAATAGGAGAGAAAGTGGAAAACAGGAAATACATTGTCTTATTGATAAAGACATTGTAAAAACTCAACTTGAAAAAACAAATTGAAAGGCAGATTTTCACCTCTAGAAATAAAATAATACAAGCGGCACAAAAAGTTCATTGAAATCTTTTCAATTTCATTTTTTCCATGAACCTTTTAAAGCCCCTTCCTATAAGACAATGTTCCCTTTTCTTCTCAAATCATTGTAAGAAGAATGATACCTAAATTTCTTCAATTAAATTGATTATCTTACATTTCCCCTAATTATGCAAATATTTTAGCAGTTAAAGAAGCAGAGGAAAAATGTTCACAGCATACCATCTAAGATCATTGTTAAAATATGCTGAATAAGTATGTGCACAGCAAAAATAGGAAGTATTTTATTTTCAAAAAACTCAACAAAGGCTCCAGAATTAGTGGAATGGTAAATAAAATGCTTCAACAAATTATGAAGCTTACCCAAGAAATTGAGAAGACAGCTACCTGGACAACTGACTGGAAGAGTTACATATGTGTACCCATTCCCAAAAAAAAGCACATGTGGAACTTTGAGCAAGAAAGGGGTAAAAGCCAAACTCACTGCTATCTAGTCTGTTCCCACTCAAAGGGACCCGGTAGGATAGAGTATAGCTACCCCTGAGGGGGCAGAGACAGTACAGAGACTCTAACTCTTAGGGGTGTAGAAAAATTTATCTTTCTCTCACAGAGCCTCTGGTGGTTTCAAACAGCTCGCCTTGTGGTTAGTTAGTAGCACAAGGTATTACTCAGTAGAGGAATGAGAACAGGAAACAGAGAGAGACTGTTTCACAAGTAACGGCCCATTGAAATTATTGCAATGAATTAATTGAAATGGAATGTGTATGAATTACAGGTTCAACTTTCTGTGGCAAGCCTACCAAAGCTAAGCACAACTGTAGGTACAACTTTAAAGAGAAAAAAGTAAAGAGAGAGCATTTACATTTTATGAGCTAACAGTTAACTAACAGTTAAGGTGACAAAAAGGAACTTTGCTGAAAGTTACGCTAGTATAATTAGATTTAAGAATATGAAATGTCTATAGTTAAAGATGTAAACAAACACACCAAAAAAATCACTCTGCACACCAGAGGGATAATAAAAGAAAGAAGTCAATATGAATACATAATATAGTAGAACTGTCAAATTTGTAGGTTAAATTAAATCCCAACAATATCCCAGGAAAGATTTTAAAAATATATTACAAAGAAAGAATGAATTACCAGGCTAGTCTCAGATGTCTCTGAAACATGAAGATTCCCACAATAACATCGAATGAAACAAGATGACTTAGAATGGTAGAGCTAGCGTAGGCTAAAATATTAATTGTAAATATAAATTCACTGCAAGGTGAAAAATTAAACACATTTTTGAAACTAAAAAGAGAAACATGCTAATTACATGGGGAGGGGTTAATGGTGGAAGAGATTTTTAAAATATATAGTATACAAATGGTGCATGTACAGTCAAACACATGAAATGAAGTTGCCGAAAAAATGTTTTTGTTACAATTAAACAAATCAAACTCACTGCCATTGAGTCAATGGTGATGGCAGCACCACCACCCCACCCTTGTACCCCACAGACCCCCTGTCGTTTCTGAGACTGTAACTGTTTATGAGAAAGTAGAAAGTCTGGTCTTTCTCCAAAGAAGCTGCACAGTGCTTATCTACTAAACCACTAGGTTTCCTAGCATTGGTCCAGGTTAGGATACTAAAAGTAAACACACTGATAGGTACAAATTTAACAGCAATATTATGAGAAGGGGCTACAGGTACTACAGGACAGAATTCATGATGATTTGTGGTTTTTTGTTTTAGGAATTTTTTTTCCTCTCTTAAAATGCTTTATTGTAAATCAGATGAAGGTTTACAAAGTTGCTCATCACTTTAAATTCCACAATTTATACACATTTCATTTTCAATTCCTTCATTACAATCACTTCAAGGTGCCATGATTTATCTAGCTGTCTCTGTGTTTCCTGATCTCATACCTTATTCTCTCCTAACCTTCGGAATTTTTTTCCTGGAGTAACTGCAGCCCTTTTGATCATAAATGGCTAACTAATTATTCCACCTAAAGACTGAATAAATTTGAGGGGCTGAAAGAGATTGACTGACATATATAAAGGGGATTACTTAAATTTTGAATTATTGCTCTGAAATATATTTAAATACTCCTGGAATTTTGGAAACCCAAGATGTGAATCAAGTATTATACCACCTATCAGAAAACTAATAAAGAAGTCATTATCTACTCATCTTTTAAAGGAACACTCAAAAATCAAGGATCAATGTAGATCACCACCGAAATCCAGGAAAAAAAAAAGAACCAAATTGCCTGAAAACAGTGACATACCGTCTGAACTAAAATGACTTTCATATACTCTGTACATGAAGGTTGTCAGGGCAACTTAAAACTTTGGTTTTAAGGTCAATTAACATCATTATAGATATATCATTAATAGAACATGGTTAATAGATTATGGCTAATAGGAAAAAATTGAGTAATTTGAAGTGGTAAACATACATGAGTATAGAAAGTTCCTGAACAACAGATCCCCATGTTACAATTTTTTAACCCTTTGATGTCTTTTTCTCCCCCAAACTATTTTATTGGAACGAATGGAGAAGTCATGTCATTGCATAGTTCACTCATAGCAAACAGTATTGTACAATTGCTACCATTACCAATTTCAAAATATTTTCTTCCTTCTTGAACCATTTTATGCTGCCCCCCCTCATCTTTTATTAGATTCAAAAGAAATACAGACCTGAAAATTTAACCCTATATCACATTTTACATAAAAAAAATTAAACCAACAAATAGGCAGTATTTGTAGAACTTTCAAAAGACAAGTATAAATTCAGAATTCTACAAGAACTCCTAAAGTGTAAAAAACGTATTATCTAAAGGGATGAATCTCCAGGCAGTGGCAAGGTGACTCTTCTCTTATATGTTCATGAAGTTTTCCAGGACATTTTAGGTCACAGGAGATGTGTACCTCATCATGAAAAGACCAATCAGGATGGGTCCCTGCACAAAAAGGCAAAATAGTGGTAGGCAAGGCTATCAAAGCTAAACCAAGTGTTAGATAAAAATTTTAAAAGATTAAAAAGGAAAGAAAAAGCATATAGATATTATGAGATAAAACTTATGGTGACTGAAAGCAGATTGCTCACAATTAGACCAGTATAAATAGATTTAAAGAAAAAGCAATGCATATCTATAGTAAACAAACTAAATCACACCATAAACCATAAGGATAACAAAAGAAAGAAGTCAATATGTAGACAGAATATAAAAGAACTTCCATATTTCAAGGTTAAATTAGAATCAAGCAATATCCCCGGAAAGATAAAAGATACATTGCCAGGAAAAGATGAATTATTGGCATAGTCTATAACTTTGAAACAAAGGTTTCCAGGAAAGCATCAAGTGAAAGAAGATCACTACAATGGTAGGAAAAGCTGAAGCTAGAAAATAAAAAATGCACATCAATTGACTGTTAAGATTAATATTAAAGTATTTTTGAAAACTAAACCGAGAGAAACATTAAAATTATATGTGGAAAATTTTATTGATGGAAGAGATTTGAAAAAATACTTATTGTATGCAAATAGTGATAATACTGTTGAATGAGCAAACATGCAACATGAAATGATAATGCTGAAAAATATTTTCATTCTGGTTAAACCAAACCAAACCCACTGCTATTGAGTCAATACCAACTGGTAGTGCCCCCCCCCACCGTCCCCCCAGACAACAGTGGTTTTCTGATCCTGTAACTGTTTCAGGAAGTAGAAAGCTCAGTCTTTTTGATGTGGAGCTGCCCAATTGACCCTAGCCCAATATGTAACTTGTTAGTTGCCATCTAAAGGGTTCTCATTCATAGTACATAAAGTAGAACTAACTGCTCAATGGATTTGCCTAGACTTTGCAGTTTTGGGAAGTTGCATTAGCAAGCTTGTCTTTAAGGTACAATGGATGCATTTAAAGAACATCCTTCTCATCTAGTAGTCAAATAGGTAACAATTTATACTACCAAGGGATCTTTGCTGTGCAAATATACTTATTGCAAATTGTGATGGTCCAGGTAGGCTAGACAAAAAATTCCAGAGACACTCTTTTGTGTGTAAGAGAACTTTATATCAAAGAGCAAATTGTACATTAAGAAAAAATCCCAGCCCAATCCAGACCAAGTCCATATGTCTGATACTACCCCATATGTCAATTCTAGTTCATAAATTTCTCTTTAGACTCATGCAACCATGCAATGATGCTGAATGCAAAAAGTTCAAAGGTCAGTGGGTAGAAAATCATGTGGATCCAATGGAGGTGGAGGCATCTCAGTGCTGATGTGAATCCTCGCGTGGCTCTTCCAGTTCCAGGGCTCTAGCAAAGCTCTGTGTGTCTTGCCAACAGGAAGACAAAGCAGTGAGTCTGTGTATATCTGGCCTCCAGTGAGCTATTTATCTCTGGGGCACCTCTAAAGGTGGTAATGAAGCTGTGATTTAATTGGCAGGCTAGACTCCATCCCTTCACAAGTTGACACCAGATTATGTAACTACCACAAAAATAGATGAGAAAAACTAAAGTAAAATGCTTATTTCCAAGTTGAAAAAAATTAGTCTAATAGGTTGCCACTTGTGTTAGTCCTGGTAGTCTACAGAAGCAAACTCATAAACAGGCATATGTATATAAGAAATAGTTTTATATAAAGCGTAATTGTACATTAAGAAAACATCCCAACCCAGTCCAGTCCAAGGCCATAAGTCTGATATTAGCCCATATGTCTGATATCAATCTATGAAGTCCTAGTCAAACTCATGAAACACATGTAATGAAGCCAAATGCAGGACAATCACAAGCCAGTGTGTAGAAAAATTTTGGATCCAATGGCGCTGTGAGCATCTCAGCTCTGGTAGGGATCTCTCTGTGGCTTCTCTGGCTTCAGAGGTCTGGTTGCATCCATGCAGCTTGGCCGGCTCAGGGCATTAGGGTAGTTCCTTGTGTCTTGCCAGCTGCATTTTCTCCCAGGAAATTCAGCCTTGTCAGTAGAGAGTTTACAAGGGAGTGAACTGGTAGAGATAGTGTCTCCTGCCTCCAAAAACATAATACTGGATTTCCCAGAATTCTCAGGAGAAGGCCAAGTCCACACAAAGTTCTCATTGACTATTTCCACATTGAAAGGCTAGACTCCACTTCTATACTCTTAATCATCAAATTGACACCAAACTAGGTGACCACCATATCACTTAAGATGTCAATAATCATCACTATAAAAATAAAACAGGACAATAACCAGAAAATTACAGGGGTAATGATCAAAGAGCAAGAATAACATAAAACCATGTGTTCTCCAACATAGGGGTATATAGAAAGGGAAAAGATAGAGGCACGGAGAAAACTACAGCTAAAAAAGTCACAGAAACGATATTAAACAAAAATAAAAAATGTGAATCTATTTTTTCTAGATATGTTCCATTTATATCTATACACATCTTTCTGTTGTTTTGTATTTTATTTTATTTATTTTTAATTTATTCATCAATTTATTGAGGGGCTCTTACAAATTTTATAAAAATCCATCCACTACTGTTCCTGAGGGTTTTATCTGTCCTGAATTCCATGTGTTGAGAGCTGTTATTTGTACTGATGTGTGTCCTCCACTCTAGCTGGATTTGTAAGGTAGAACTGCCTCATGGTAGTGGGTGGGAGAGGAAGAATTCTGGAACTCCAGGATTGTTGTGTGTTTCCTTGGGTCTGTGTTGCTGAATTCTACCTTCCTTGTAATCCTTCTGGGGTGGGGGAGGGTTTCCAATAGTCTACAGATGGGCTTAGGATTCCACTCCAACCTTCCATTTTCACATCAATATAATTATTTGTTTGGGATGTTTTGATATCTGATACCTGATCCCTTCAATATCTCATGACTACACAGGCTGGTGTGTTTCTCCAATGTGGGATTTGTTGCTTCCATGCTGGATAACCATGTGTTTAACTTCAAATCTTTGACACTGCAGATGCTACATCTTTAGAGAGACAAGCACCATCAGCTATCTTCACCGCATTTGCTTGTACACCCATTTTATTTTCAGCCATCCTTTTGGGAAGGTGAGTATCAAAGAATGCCAGATAATTAGAACAATATTCTTGTGTTTAGGGAGGCCCTGAGAAGAGGCTAAAAGTCCATTTTTTTATCTCAGCACATAAATATATGTGTGTTGGCCTCTATGCCTTTCATCATAAATTAATATATTTACTATTTACATATATACATGCCTATAGATATACCTAGAGATATAGATATACATAGTTTTTGCCTCCTACTTCTTTCTCCTATTTTCTTTCACCTCCCCCCGTCCCACTATCATGATCATCTTCCATTGAGCTCTCATTAATTCCTCTTGGATACATTGTACTCAATCAAATTCCACCAGATATAATACACTCTTCTCACCATCAATTTTAGATCTCTTGCTGTTCACTTACCCTTGAATTTGTTGGCACCCCAATCCCGCTTCCCATCCCCATCTCTCCCATTCCCCTCCCCACCCCTTACCCCCTGAAATGGCTGTTCCTGTTGTTTTCTACCTTTGATTGTTTGTCCTACCAATCTTATATAGGTAGACATAGGGTGAAAGAAAAAAAAAGATTGATATATAGACAATTCCAGGTCTGTCAACTGATCCTTATAAGTGTCTTCCTATTAGGTCTAGTCTAGTGGCTTTGCATTGAAGGGCTTTGTAGACACAAAGTCTACAGTTCAAAACTGCCAGTCCCTCCATCAGGATTGGCATAGACCAGGATTTGCACACTGATATATGAAATAAAAATTGAAAAGGGACACATATTATGCGATAAGATATATGGTTAATAGATCAGAAAGAAACCATTTGGAAGCATTGAAAGTCACAAACATACATGAATAGGGAAAGTTGTGAAAAATAGGTCACTATGATGAACGTTTTTAAAGTCACTCCCCACTTTTTAAAAATTCAAAACCATTTTATTGGGAACTAATACAGATAATATATCATTCCATAGTTCAATTACATCAAACACTAGCGTACAATTGTTACCACAGTTTCAAATCTTTCTCTTCCTGCTTGAACTCCTTGATATCAAGCCCCTTTTATATCGGTCTCCTCTCCCCTGTGATTAGATTGTTAAGAAGTATTTCCAAAGCTGAAGATTTAACCATACACCACAGTCTACATTAAAAATTAATTTTAAAGCCAACATATAGGCACCATTTGGCAGCACTTTAAAAAAAATCAAGTATAAACTTTGAATTCCACAACATAGAAAAAGGAAAAACATATTGTCTATGGACAAATGTCTAAGTTATGTAAGATGGTGCTTAACTGTTCTGTACATGACTATTGCTAGGACAATTCAGAATTTTCAGGGATTTCTGACCTCATCACAAAAAGGTCTTTAAAGATAACACTTTGCAAACTGCACTAGCGTTGACATAGGTCACAGGCAAATCACTGTCTTCCAGTTGAAAGTAACGCACAGTTCTACTCACAGGGTAGAACTGCCCTGTGTGTTACTGAATCTGTAATAGTTTACCTTGCAAAAATCCCATGTTTCTCCCACAGGCTGTTGGTGGTTTAGAAGCTCAAACTTTGAAGATTGCTGCACAGTGATTAACCACTAAGCCACTAGATTTCCTAGCATTGGCATCAGAATATTGCAGGCATACACATTGATAGACACAAATTTAATAGCAAAAGCACAAGAAAGGGGACACACATATTATGGGACAAAATTAATGGTGACTTGTGAGAATTATATTCTAGTGATTTAAAAAAAAAGTAGATGAAAGTTAGATGTAAATTAGATGAAGGTTTACAGAGTGGATCATCAGTTTTACATTCAAACACTTACATATTCTGTTTTAATTTCTTCATGGCAACCACATCAATGTGCTATCACTTATTCTGCTGTCTCTCTGTTTGCGTTTCTCACTTCTCCTTCTTTCCTAACCCTAGAAATTTTGTCTTTGGATAAATGCTGCCGTTCTGATCATAAGTTGTTAATTATTCCACCTAAAGAGTGAATAAATTTTCAGGACTAATAGGAGTGTGACTGGCATTATAAAGAAGAGTACTAAAAATCTGACCATTACAGTTTAAAAATTTTAAAAACTTGAAAAACTTTGTGAACTGAATATGTGAATCAAGTATCAAACCACACACCAGAAAGCTGATAAAGTTATTATCTACCTATTTTTTAAGAAACACTAAAAAAGTCAGGATCAACAGAATGAATGAGTTGTTTAAAATATCCTGGCATGCGCCAATAATGGGAAAATGTGTGGCTTAGTGTTTAAGCATTGTGCTACAATCTGTAAAATGTATTATCCATATATTGTACTATCAACCACATAGCTATTATGAATTTGACTGACCTTCTAATGCAAAGTTTTAAGTTTCCCTGGAAACCTTCATTTACAGAATATATGAAAGGTTCAAAAAATTCTAATCACACTGATGTATTTTTCAGCAACTTTCCCCAATTTTTATCACTTTCAATTGCCCTTTTTTCATTTATTTATTTATTTACTTTAAAAGTCATTATTAATTGGGCTTTAATACATATATCATGCCAGTCCAGAGTTCAATACATAAAGCATAATTGTACAATTGCTACCACACTCAGTTTCCAAATATTCTTATTTTTCCTGGTCTCCTGCACACTTTTTCCATTTAACCCCCCAGCACTATACCCCTTCCCCCCTGAAACCATTATTCTTCTGTCTCCATATGTGGCAGTCATGTACTCTGTTGCCAATTTGATTAAGACTGTAGGGGTGGAGTCTAGCCTGTCAATCTGGAGATAACCAATGAGACCTCTGTGTGGGCATGACTTTCTCTGAGGATTCTGGGAAATCTCATGATATCCCCCCCCAACCCCCCATTGATGTGAGAGACTATTGACTCAGTTGCTTGGAGATACTCTACTATCAAGACAAGATGGCAGCATGCGGATAGATCCTGAGTGCTGGAGGAGCCAGAGGAGAAGCCACATGGACTTGCCCTAATGGAACCAGACCTCTTAGGCCGGAGAAGCCACCTGGATACTCCTGCCAATGCTGAGATGTTTCTACCACCATTGGTTAAATAAGACTCGCTGCCAACTGGCCTGTGATTGTCCTGGCATCATTGCATGTGTCTGAAGAGGACTTATGGATTGGTATCAGACATATGGGCTATATCTGACTTATCGCTTTGGACTCGACTGGGCTGGGATGCTTTCTCAATGTTCCATTCCTCTTGTATATAAATCTCTCCCTTATATACATATGCATGTTTATGAATTTGTTAATCTACCCAGACTAGCACACCATAGATCGATCAAATCTGTGTTTCTTATGCCAAAACAGGAAAGTACTTAATACAATTTCAAGAGGGTGACCTCCAATGACATAATGCCTCTGAGATACACCTTAATGTGAATGAAAAAAACACAAGCCAACCAAAAGAAAATAATTCAAGTAAAAATGCAGAAAATGTTGAAATTTGAATCTAGTACAGCATGTATCAGAGAGGGTATAAACTGACAATATTCTGTTCAATTCACATTTATGTCTTTGATCTTCTATACTCCTCTCTCCATGCCCTCTGCTTAGAAATCACTTTCCTCACACCCCTCAATTGTCGATATAGGAAGTTCCATGAAGACTTATTTCTTATGTAGTTCCACAAGTGAGTCTTGGGCTCTCACTATCATCCATAGACTTCTGCAAACTGGATTCTCACAATTTAGGCTCTGAGACTAATCTCTCTTTTGCTTTTTGATTATATGACTTCCAATCCTTTGGTAACTCATAATCATGTGTTCTTTCCATGTGGACTTATATGTTTTCCAGTTTTTGGTAAATGAAACCCAGGATTGATGAACCTATAGGGTCAACAAGTTGCATAACCTTGTTTTGTTTTGTTTAGGAGGGTGTATAGTGGTGGTATGGGGGAAAGTTTCTTTGTTCCTTAGGCAAATGGGACATGACAATCACTTTCCACTGTTCATGGCCAGTGGGAGAATATTGATTGCTCAGTCCTGGAAGCTGGTCAAGCAATGGCTGGCCAGCCTCTCTGCCTGAGATAAACAGACCCTTACATCTTGTTCCTTGACTAAATCTTCAGCAAGCAGAAGGCTGCAAACATCAGAAGCTTCATCTTCCCATCCTCATCCTCCCCTCCTGTCTCTGAATAATTTGGTTGATGTGTTTATGCTTCTTTGTAAACCTTAAAATTGTGAACTGTCCCTTTGTATAAAACCTTTCCGTTGGAGACTATGTGCAAGGAATGTATTTAAACCTGACTCATAAAATCCGGGACCCTGGAGTGTCTATGCTGCAGGGACTTTTGGCTATCCCATGCTCTAAATTTTGGCTATCCCTTTTGTATGTAAGTTTTCTTTTTGCAGATTGTATTGTTTTCTAACCTGTTAGTAATGTACAATTAGATCTTGTCACTGCATCATCTTTATGGAAAAGGCAGTGGCAGTAAAAGCGAGATATCAAGGGGTTCATGAAGAAAGCTGATTGTGGAAGCAATTGTCCAATTCTGCCTAAAGTGATAGGACTATGGAAGGGTATAACATATGTATTAATTACCATGCTACAGTAAATTAAAAACAAAACAATAATAACCACAACAGATAGCAACCATAAATCCAGAAATAGGTTTTAGACTGACACGTAATCATAGCTTTAATTTAAAAAAAAGTTATTATGTCATGACCAAATTCCACATTCATCTTCAAGTAGAAAAGACAGAAGGTCTCAGGTGTTATAGGAAAATGTGAATAAGAAACCAGATGGGGGGCAGGGAAGAAAAAAAAGGAAAACAAAGAAATCAGATGGATGCCAAGTTATCAGGTAAAATAGGGCTGGGGATCTAAAGAGCTTGTCTCTCCACAATGCTTCATATCTACAATCCATTTTAATTGAGCTTTTCATGACAAGGTGCTTTTTTATTTTATTTTGCTTTTGTTTTTGTTTTTTGGGCATCACTGCCCTCTGTTGGTGGGAGTAGGAGGCCCAGCCTTTGCTCCTGTGGAGCCACTGCTGGAATAGAACCTCCATCCCAGTGGGCTGCAGTCCCACGCACAACCACTACACCACCAGGGCTCAGCCTCAACAAGGTGTTTTTTTTAATAAATCATTTTTGGGGGGAGTCATTCAACTCTTATCACAATCCACACATATATCCCTTGTGTCAAGCACTTTTATACATTTGTTTCCATCATTGTTTTCAAAACATTTGCTTTCTACTTGAGCCCCTGGGATCTGCTCCTCATTTCCCCCTCCCTTCCCACACCTCCTCCTCCATGAATCCTTGGAAATTTATAATTTTTAAATTATTTTGGCTTATCTTACACCATCTGTCATCTCCCTTCACCCACTCCCCCTCTGTCCATCCCCCAGGGAGGAGGTTGTATGTAGATCCTTGCAATCTGCTATCCCTTTCTATCCCACCTTCCATTATCAACCTTCTCACCACTGGTCCTGAGTGATTCTTCTCTCTTGCACTCCTTATGTTTCCAGTTCCTATCTGTATCAGTGTGCATCCTCTGGTCTAGCCAGATTTGTAAGGTAGAATTGGGATCATGATAAGTGGAGGGGGGAAGCATTTAGGAACTAGAGAAAACATTGTATGTTTCATCGTTGCTACACTGTATCCTGACTGGATCACCCCCTCCCTGAGAGCCTTCTGTGAGAGAATGTCCACTTGGCTACAAATGGACTTTGGGTTTCCACTCTGCAGTCCCCCTCATTCACATGATATTATTTCTTTGTTCTTTGATGCCTGATAGCTGTTCCCCTCAACACCTCATAATCACCCTGGCTGCTGTGCTTCTTCTATGTGGGCTTTGTTGCTTCTAAACTAGATGGCCCCTTATTTATCTTCAAGCCTTTAAGACCCCAGATACTATATATTTTTTTCTCTTCTTTCTTCTTCTTTTATCGCCGACACTATATCTTTTGATAGTTGAGCACCATCAGCTTTCTTTGCCACATTTGCTTATGTACCCGCTTTGTCTTTAGGAATCATCTTGGGAAGGTGAGCATCAAATACTGCTGAATTATTAGAACAAAATGTTCTTGTACTGGGGAGTACTTGACTACGAGCCAATTGTCCTTGTGCTTTCTTAATACTAACCCTATAAATGTATGTGCGTATAGACCTCTTTCTCTTCATTGTATATAAATATATTTATATTTACATATTGTGATAGTAAGGCTAGACTAGAGAAGCAAATTCATAGACATGGATATGGGTATAAGGGAAAGGTTTATATACAAGAGGAATGAAATATTGAGAAGGCATCCCAACCCAGTTCAGTGCAAAGTCATAAGTCCGATATGAACCCATTCGTCCAATACCAGTCTATAAATTCTCCTTTTGACTTACAAAGCACATGTCATGAGAGTACGACAATCACAGGTGAGTGGGTGCAGAGTCTTGTGTGTCCGTTGGCAGTAGAAAGTTCTCAGTACTTGCACTGGCAGGAGTCTCCATGTGGCTTCTCTGGCTGCAGATGTTTGGCTCCATTAGGCCAAGCCCATGTGGTCTCTTCTCTGGCTCCTCCATTCTCCAGGAATCAGGATTGATCAGCATTCTGTCATTTTGTCTTGTCATAAGTTCGTCATCTCTGAGACTCAGGGTAGTCGCTCTCTTCCAATTGGGAAATCCCATGAGACTTACCACAACTCTCAGGTGAAAGTCTTGCCCACAAAGAGACCTCATTGACTACTCATTGGCTATCTTCCTAGACTCTGAATCATGAAATTGACATGAGTACATGACTGCCACACTTATGTATATGCCTGTGTTTAGATGTCTACAAATGCCTTTTGACTCCTAGTCCTTTCCTCTATTTCCTTTTTCTTTCCTCTTGTCTCACTATTATGCTCAGCCTTTATTTAGGTTTCAAGAATTCCTCTTGGCCATACTGTCCTTGATCCAGCCCTGCCAGACCTCCCACAACATCCTCCCCATTGATTTTCAGTCACTTGTTTTTCCCTTGTCCCTGGGTTTGTTAATACTGACTCCCTTTCCCCAATCTCCCTCTCTGAAATGTCCATCCAAAACTGCCATCCCATTGGTCTCTCTTCCTGCTTGTTTATCCTGCCTATTCCTTCCAGATAGACATGCAACAATAACAATATGCACCAACACAAGACAATAAACAACAGAATGACTACAACAACAGAAAGAAAACAACAACAACAAACTCAATAAATAGTTCAAGGTCTATTTGTTGTCTTTTGAGTGTTTTCCAGATGTGTCTGATGGAACATTTCATTTTGGCCCTCAAATATAATTTTGGCATTCCTCTGCTCCTCTTACTGCTCTGTTGCACACCCCTAGTGTCTGACTTCAGTCAGTCAGTCGCACTGGCGAACTCAGTGCAAGGCACAATTCCTGCTGTGTGTCTCATGGTGGGGCCGGCCTTATGGTCCTCTCTGTGCATTGGCTATTCTGTGTAGAAATATTGTCCTCAGAGCTTGTGGACCAGGATGTGCTTCACTCTTTTTCCCTTTCCCCCTCGTTGACTCTAGTGTTCTCTAATCAGAGAAGTCCCCCTCTCTGAACTGCAGCCACAGTGCTATTCTCTGAAGTGAATTCTTTTCAGGGTGGAGTGTGGTGTTGGTTTCTACATAGTTGGTAATGGGGCCAGCCCCTCAGGCTTCTCTATTGGTTCCCTGCTTCATGTCAGTGTGTTTTGTTTTTCTCTTGGAGCACCAGGTAGAAGTTTGGTCCTTTCCCTCTATAGATATAAATAACACCCTCCTCTTGGATGTTTTAGTGCCCTGTTTCCCTGCATGACATGACAAGATTTTAAATTGCCCTGGCAAATTCCATGTGCAGAATGCATGAAATCCATCTTAGCTAGTATGTAAGTCACTGTTTTCAGATAATTTATTCTGACTTTTTCTTGATTTCCATGGTATTCTGCATTGATCTTTGACTTTTGAGTGTTACTTAAAAGAGATGAGTAGACAATGATTCTTCTCTTGATTTTATGAAATATGGTATGATACCAGATTGATATCTTCAATTCTCAAAATTTATCTAATTAAAAAAATTAGGAGTAATGATCAGATTTAGGTAATGCTATTTTATATGCCAGCCACTCTCCTTTTGTCTATAAAATCACTTGTCTTTGGTAAAATAATTAATTAACCACATAAAATTAAAAGGGTAGCATTTACCCAAGGGCAAAATTCAAAGGATTAGGAAAGAGAGGAATGAAAGCAGGAAGCACGGAGAGACCAACATTGAAATAATTGCAATGATGGAGTTCTATGCATCGCTGAAAAGCAGTGGTGAATGCATGAAGCACATCACCTCATGGGAAGAACTAGAGAAAATTATGCTAAGTGAAGTTAGCCGAGAGCAAAAGGATAGGTACAACGTGAGTCCACTGAGGTAAGTGTAATTTTAAAATAATACAAAAGGGCTACCTTGGGTTACTACTGTATTCAGAAATGCCTCGGGAGAGCCCCAAGTAGTATGGCAGGAGCCAGACCAAATTCCGAGCTACATATAGTAGCCAATTGGAATAGGGGGATAGGGGTGGTCTGTGGGGCAAATGGTGATGTGTAGAGAGGGAATGGAGTACTAACCCTCCCAAGGGGAGTGTATTGTTTATATCCCCACAGTGAAAGAGGGACCAAACTTAAACCTGGTGATCCAGGATGTGAACGCAGTATGGCAATATGAAGTGGAGAACCAACGAAGGAGTCTTAGCACACAACCCCAATTCCAACTACAGAGGCAGCCACCTCTCCACCAGGGGGGTTTGGCTTGGAGGTCAGCACTTGAAGCTACAGCTTGGGGAATGAGAGATCCTACCAGAAAACATGAGAACAAATGAAGAGGGAGGAAGAGAGAATGGAGTGCATCCTGGTCCACCGAGCCTTCAGGATGATACTCCCACTCAGAACAGCTGATGCACAAAGAGGATCATATGTGACCAGTCCCAATATGAAATACAGCTACCATCGCTGACCCAAGACCTTTCGGGGTCAACAGTGGTGAACCAGGGGCAGGATTATACCCTGTATGACATAATCACACCAGGGAAAAATACTAAGGGTGTGCAACAGAGTGTGGAGATCCAGATGGAATGACCATGATAAACCTTGGGAACCGGGAGTGGCACTCCATCTGACTCAACCAGGGGACACTTCTGGAGGTCAATGAACAGACCTTGAATTACTCGCATCTTTTTATATTGTCATTTTTTTACATATATATACATACATATATATATATATATATAATTGGGGGGTTGTTGTTTTTATCATTGATTTATTTTCTTTGGTTGCTTCATTTTAGGAAGCCTTTTTGGGTACATATTGTTACCTTTGCAGGTCTATCTAGATAAGATTGGCTGGATGAACAGTCTGGAGGTGAAAACGACGGGACTGAGGGTTCTGGGGTGTGGGTCATGGGAGAAGGAGAGGAGGGGTAAAGGAGATGGTGTTGACCAGCCCAGGGATAAGGGTATAAAAATTAATCCAAAATTAGAGACAAGGTGGTTGTGAGAAGTCCAGTAGAGTTTTACCAAGGGTAATGTAACAGAGAGAAAATACTGAAACCCAATGGAGGCTGAATATGATAGTGGGAAAAGAGGGAAGTAAAAGGAAATATAGGAAAGAACTGGGGGTAAAGAGCATTTATAGAGGTTTAAATACAGGCAGGTACAGAGGTGCATATGTGACAATGGGGTAAATAGATCAATGAACTTATACATATAGGCTTAGTAGTACAACAACAGATGGGCATTGGACCTCCACTCAAGTACTTCCTAAATGCAAGAACACTTTGTTCTATTAAATTGGCATTCCATGATGCTCAATTTCCCTACCCGATCACTGAAGACAAATGTGTACACAAGCATTGGTGGTGAAGAAAGCTGATAGTGGCCCGCTATCAAAAGATGTAGTGTCTGGGCTCTTAAAGGCTTGAGTAAACAAACGAGTGGCCATCCAGCTCAGAAGCAACGAAGCCCACATGGAAGAAGCACACCAGCGTGTGGACCATGAGTTGTCAAAGGGATCAGTTATCAGGGTTTACGAACTAAAAATCATAACATTGCGTGCTCGCTTTCCTGATATGATCACTGATGACAAATGTGTGCATAAGCAAATGTGGTGAAGAAAGCTGATGGTGCCTGGCTATCAAAAGATATAGCATCTGGGGTCTTAAAGGCTTGAGTAAACAAGCGAGCAGCCATCCAGCTCAGAAGCAACAAAGTCCACATGGAAGAAGCACACCAGCATGTGTGACCACAAGGTGTTGAAGGGATCCAGTGTTAGACATCAAAGATCTAAAATTATATTATCATAAACAAGGGGAGTACAGATGGGTGACCCAAAGCCCATCAATAGGTGAAGTGGCATCCTCTTACAGAGGGGTTACAGGGAGGAAATGAGCTAGTTAAAGTACAGTGTAGTAACAACGAAATATGCATCCTTCCTCTAGTTCTCAAATGCACCTCACACCCACTATCATGCTTTTGGTTCTACCAGACACGCCTGACTAGAACAGGGGATGGACACTGAAGTCGGAATCATGGGGAATTTAGGATAGATATTGCCTCAGGATGAGTGATGGAAGTGGTGGGACTGGGAGGGTGGAGGGATGGTGGAGTAGAAAGGGAGAACTAATTTCAGGGATCTACATATAACCTTATCTCTGGGGCATCGCCAACAGGGAAGTGAGTGAAGGGACACATTGGACAGTATACAATATGAAATAGCAATTTGTAAATTATTAAAGGTTCATGGGGGGTAGGAAGGAAGGGAAATATGGGCAGCTGGAACTAGGGGCTTGAGTGGAGGGAGGATATTTTGAGAGTGATGATGGCAACAAGTGTGCAAATGAGATCTGCATACAAGTGATGTATTTATGAATCGTGAGGGGAGGTGTGTGAGTACCCAATGAAATGACTCAATTCATTAAAAAAAGGGGGGAGGGGGATAGCTTTTTTTAAGAGGAGCTTATACCAAGGGTTCAAGTGGAAAATATTTGGAAATGTATGTGGCAACATGTGTGCAAATGTGCTTGATACAGATGATATACTGAATGTTATAATAGCTGTAAGAGCCCCCAATAAAGTTATTTTTAAAAAGAAATAATTGCAATGAATAAATTAAGATGAAATGTGTATCAATGGCAGAGTGTAAAGCTAATAACCTACTCTGTAAATCTTCACCGAATGTACAATAAAGCTTTTTTAAAAAACAAAAAAATTCACTAAAATAATCTCACAGTTCACCATGAATTATGTCCACAATATATGTGGCCCCTTCTAGTGTTTTTACTATTAACTTTGTGCATATATTTGATATTCTGACCTGGGCCAATACTACAATTATTGGTTAGGAATTCCACTACAATCTGCATAGTAAGAACTTCTAAACCACCAGCAGCTCCAAGGCAGAAAGCCTGGGCTTCTATTCCTTTAACAGTTACAGTCTAAGCAACCATGGCTTGGAGGGAAGGGGAGGGGTGTTGTACTTGGCAGCATTGTCTAATGACAGTCAGTTTGGTTTGGTTTATCTGCAACAAAACATGCTTTCAACAACATCATTTCAAATATTCAACTCTATTACCACGATTTGCACACTATATATATTTTTAAAATATCTTCCACCTATAAGTTTTTTCCCTCAAGTAATTTGTATTTTTTCCTTTCTGCATTTAAGAAAAAACTTCAATTTTCATTTTACAGTTAATTGATGTGCACTTTTAATCTTTTAACCTAGGCTAGTTATATCCTTGCAAGTCACCATACATGTTTCAGAGATATATAGACTAGGATGAACATTCATGCTTTCCCGGTAATATACTTTTTACTCTGTCTTAGGATATTGTTGGAACCTAATTTAACCTTGAAATTGGGACAATCTGCTACAATATACCTATATATTGACTTCTTTCTTTTATTCTTATGGTGTATGTGTGAAATTTTTGTTTGCTTGTTTACATACTCAATTATAGAAATTTCTTTTCCTTAAATCTATTTAAGAGTATAGAAATATAAACATAGACATGTACATATGCAAATATATTAATATATAATGATAGGAATTTAGGTATATTTACATATATCTATAGGCTAAGTATTAAGGCAGCAGATAGACATTGGACATCTACTCAAATCCTCCCTTAATGCAAGAATGCTTTGTTCTAATAAACTTACATTCTGTGATGCTCACCTTTTCAACATGATCGCTGAAGACAAAATGGGTCCATAAGTGAATGTGGCAAAGAACCTACATGGTGCCCAGCTATCAAAAGATATAGTGTCTGCGGTTTTAGAGACTTAAAGAAGTGGCCACAGCAAATCCCACATGTAAGAAGCACACTAATGCATGTGATGTGATCTCGAGGTGTTGATGGGATGAGATATCAGGCATCGGAAGACCCAAAACAAATAACCATTTAGATGTGAAAGAGTAGGGTTGGAATGGAAACCTAAAGCCCACCTGTAGCAATTAAATATCTCCTCACAGAAGGGTCACAAGGAAGGAACGATTCATCCAGGGTGCAGTATAACATTGACAAAACACACAATGTTTCTCTAGTTTTTTAATGCTTCCCACCCCCACCCCACTATTATGACCCCACTTCTATCTTACAAATCTGGATAGACCATGTCATGTACACTGCTACAGCTATGACCTAGCAACCCATAGAATCCAGGACAGATAAAACTATCAGGACCAATAGGTGAAGGTCGGGGGAGAAGGAGGAGAAAGGGGGAACCAATTGCAATGATCAACATATAACATCCCCCCTCAGCAGAATGAACAGAAACGTGGGTGAAGGGAGACAGCAGATTGTGAAAAATATAATAATAATGATAATAATAATAATAATAATAATAATTTATAAATTATCAAGGGTTCACATGGGTCGGAGGGAGGATGGAGGGGATAAAAGAGAAGCTAATACCAAGAGTTCACTTAGGAAGACAATATTTTAGAAATTAGGATGACAACTTATTTACAAATGTGCCTGATGCAATTGATGTATGGATAGTAGTAACTGCTGTAAGAGCCCCCAACAAAATGATTTATTACATTTTTAAAAGAATATACCAGTTTTAAAAAGAAAATACAGGTATAATTTCCAGCGACATTCCTTTCAGGTCATCCAATCTGTTATCTTATAATGCCTATATGCTCTCTTTCCTTTTTTATTTTTGAACTTGCATCTATGATTATGTTTAACTTGGTAGTCTTACCTCAGGAAATTTTGAGCATGGAGATATCTTCACTAGCCTTTTTATCCTGACTTCACAGATCCTCTAAATGGTCCTAGCACCATTGTTGTACAGATTAGTTGAGAACCACTTTGACCTGCATGTAGATTCATCCTTCTTTTTTTTTAAGATTCATCATTCTTAAGTAACATATTTTTTTTACTTTTATTTGGTTCTGGAATTCTGAGTTTTTATTTGTCTTTTGGAAGTTCTACCAAATGGTATCCCCCTTAAAACCAGCTTTTTTTTCAAAGCTATGTATTTAAATTTTTGAACAAATAATCTTATCACCTTCAAAGTACTCTCCATTATACTTTACACATTTTAAATTCTGTAAAATATATTAAACAACATTCTTTTCTTATTGGAATAGACAACTAATCTGATTATGGATTTGCCTTTCCTGCACACAATGCTCCTGCCCAAACTACCACTCGTGGACTGACAGAATGCCTCATTCACCGGCATGGCTTCCCACATAGCATTGCTTCAGATCAAGGAACTAACTTCACAGCAAATCCAGTGTGGCAATGGTCCCATGCCCATGGAATCCAATGGTTGTTCCTTGTTTTTCACCATCCTGAAGCAGCTGGCTTGGTAGAAGGATGGAATGGCCCCCTAAGGGCACAATTATGGTGTAAGCTAGATAGCAGCAAATTCCCAGGCTGAGGCAATGTCCTCCAGGAGGCTGTTAACCCTGAAGCACATAGGGTTGCTGTGACAGGAATCAAAAATGTTGCAAATGAATCACTAGGCTTCCTATCACAACAATCCTATGTGCTTCAGGCCTGGAGGTCCTCGTCCTAAAGGAAGGAACTCGACTTCTTGGAAACACAGCACAGATTCTACTGAACTGGCAGCTGAGAATGCCCCCTGGCCACTTTGGGCCTCTCATGCCTTTGGATCAACCAGTCAGGAAGGGTGTCACTGAAATGAATGGGGTGATTAATCCTGATTACCAAGGAGATATTGCCCCGGTGCTGCATAATGGAGGTAGTGAAGAATATGTCTGGAATCCAGGAGATTCATCTCTTAATACTAACATGCCCCGTGATTAAAGCAAATGGTAAAGTACAGCACCCAGTCCTGACAGGATAGCTAATGAAACAGATCGCTCAGGAATGAGGGTCTGGGTCACTCTTCCATAAAAAGAACCACAGGCAACTGAGGTGCTGGTCAAGGGCCAAGGTAGAGAAAAGGTGGTTCTACATGTCACTTATTACTACGTCACCAATTGCAAAAAAACAAGCTGTGTGATTGTCAGTTTATCTTCTTCATATGTGCTTATGTAATACCCTTCCTTTGTTCATGCATGATGTACCAGATTCAATTAGATTCAGTGTGTTTTCATTTATATGTACAATAGGTATTAGTGTGATTTCTTTAATGTCTATAAATTATATATGGCTAAAGAATTGTGAAAAAAAGAATTGTGTACAGGTGTCAAGTTGGCAATGGGTGGACTGTGATAAGTAGATTTATTGTACCAACGTGGCCAATGAGAATATATGGATAAATCAGGCCCGGCAGTTTCATTGAAGGTAAAAGAGACATATGGCTCAGCAAGGCTTTCTTGTTCTCTGATGATCAGACCAATGTGAAGCTGCTTTAGCTAGCTTTCTGTCTCAACATGAGAAACACTATCTTTGGGCAAGCCAACCCATGAATCCTGTCACTAGAGCTAGAGATTCCTTTGAGACATACTTCAGCACTTTGCTGGTATGCACATCATTTGAGATTGAGGCTGGTGGATCCTGTCCTCTTGCATTGCTTGAGTTTGATAGCCCAACCAGACCTGCTTCAACAAACTCCTGTTGGTGACTGGCCCTGCTGTTTGTTGCCTGTGGGTGGACTCTGCCTGCATTGTACAAGGGGAAACTCAGTTGTCTACTTCCTTGACCTTGGACTAGGCAGTTCTCGAGAGTTGAAGAACTTCTAATGCATCAACTGTCTCACAGAAGTGAGTTGAACAGAGCCCTCTGCTGTGTGAACTAATTAACTGTCACATTCCTCCATGAGATAGATGATAGCTATAGATAGATGATAGATAGATAATAGATGATTGATAGATAGATAGATAGATAGATAGATGATAGATAGATAGATAGATAGATATCCATGTGTGCCTCGGTTTTGTTTCTCTAGAGAACCCTAACACACACTCTTAGTCTTCTTGTAATGGGTAAGGGTACAAACGTATTACCCTATGCAATTAGCAAATGACAAGTTGATGAAACTGTCTTCTTGGAAATTTTGGCACTAAAAACCAAAAGATTTCAGCCCCTGTTGACTTTTGCAGCATCCTATCTGAAAGGAGGTAATGATTTTATGCATTTTGAATCTATTTGCCTGTACAGAAAATGCACCTGATTCTTCATTTATTGAATCTTCACCAACTGCCTTACTTGCTACAAAGACAGACACTGGATATTTTCCTCATTAAACAACAGATAAATATATAACTTTCAATTGCTGCATCACTGTTAGGGAGAAGTTACTACCCTTCAACATTCAGTATGTAGGAGGCACCCTAGAGGAATATACTAATTACCCAAACATTATTATTTTCTGGGGGATAGGGTTTTTATAATGCTGAGAGATAATATTACTTTCTATTCTAAAAATATAGCTTCAATGTCTGTTGATATATTCAACTCCAAATGATGTTTTCTTTATAAATATCTAAGAGTAAAATAAAACATTGTAAATATATTTACACTACAAAACACCTTTGGAGCATTACCCTTTACTTCCCTTAAAGACTTGTCTTACAGATAGCAATTCTTTTCCTATTTCCCCACACACTACATTATTACTTGTCTTTTTAGGTATTTCATATGAACAAGTTTAATTTGGGTGCCCTAGGGCAGGGATTGGGAAATCTGGCTATGGGTAACACGTGACCACATGCATTCATTTACTGAGGCTCTTTGGAACTTAAAATAGCAGAGTTGAGTAGATCAGGCATATCTTGCATGGTTTTCAGGACCTAAATTACTCCCTGGTCCTTTGCAGAAAATGTTTTCCAATCTCTACTCTTAAAAAAATCATTTTATTGGGGACTGATACAACTCTTTTCACAATCCATACATAAATTCATTGTATGTTAAGCACATGTGTACATTTTTGTCCTCATCATTTGCAAAACAGTTGTTTTCTTCTTAAGTCATTGGTTTCTGCTTCTCATTTTCCCCTCCCTCTCTGATTTCCCTCCCTCATGAACCCTTGATAATTTATAAATTTTTACATTGTCATATCTTACACTGTCTGATGTATCCCTTCACCCACTTCCCTGTTGTCTATACCCTAGGTAGGATGTTATATGTAGATCTTTATGATCGGTTTCCCCTTTCTAATCCACCTTCCCTCCACCCTCCCAATATCACCATCCTATCCACTGTTCCTGAAGGGATCATCTGTTATGGATTCCCTATGTCAACTGTTTCTATCTGGACCAGTGTATATCCTCTGGTCTAGCCAGATTTGTACGGCAGAATTGGGATCATGATAGTGGGAGGGAGGAAGCATTAAACAACTAGAGAAAAGTTGTATATTTCATCACTGCTACACTGCACACTAATTGGGTCGTCTCCTTCTGAGACCCTTCTGTAAGGGGATATCCTGTTACCTACTGATGGGCTTTGGGTCCCCATTCTGCACTCCTCCTCATTTATAATGATATAATTTTAGTTCTTTGATGTCTGAAACTTGATCCCTTTGACACCTCATGGTGACACAGATGGTGTGCTTCTTCCATGTGGGCTTTGTTGTCTGGAGGAGAAAACAATGGGACCACTGGTTTTGGAGAGACATGGGAGAGGGGGAGGTGGGGGAAAGTCAGTGGTGTTGACCAACTCAGGGACAAGGGAACAACAAATGATCCAAGGTCAGTGGCAAGGAGAGTATGAGAGGTCTGATAGGGATTGATCAAGGTTAATGTAACTGAGAGAAATTACTGAAACTCAAATGAAGGCTGAGTATGATAGTGGAACAAGAGGAAAGTAAAAGGAATTTGAGGAAAGAAATAGGAGGTAATGGACATTTAAAGAGGTCTAAATACAGGTATGTACACAGGTAAATATAATTATATATGATGGGGAAATAGATCTAGGTGTGTGTTTATAGGTTTAGGTTTAAGGCAGTAGATGGACATTGGGCCTCCACTCAAGTACTTCCTCAATGCAAGAACACTTTGTTCTATTATATTGGCAATCCATCATGCTCACTTTCATGACACAATTGCTGAAGACAAATGTGTGCCTAAGCAAATCTGTTGAAGAAAACTGATGGTGCCCAGCTCTCAAAAGATAGAGTGTTTGGGGCCTTAAAGGGTTGAAGGTAAACAAATAGCCATCTATCCCAGAAGGAACAAAGCCCACATGAAAGAAGCATACTCGCCTGTGGGACCATGAGGTGTCCAAGGGATCAGCTATCTGACAACAAAGAACAAAAATCATATCATTATATCCCCATCTTCCTAATATGATCGCTGAAGAAGAATGTTTGCAAAAGCAAATGCGGTGAAGAATGCTGGTGGTGACTTGGTATCAAAAGATGTAGCATCTGGGGTCTGATCTCTACTTCTAAGTAATAATCTTAATAATCTTAGACTGGAGGAAGTTTCTTTCCTTTTATGGTGATTTTTAAAAAATGGGCTACAAAGGTGACTTATGAAAGTACTACTCTAAAAATAAATGCTGTATTTTATGAAAGGACCTCTGTTAGTGTACTGGATTCAATATTGAGCTGATAGTCTCAACACTATCAACTCAAACCCACCAGTAAGTGTTCAGAAGAAAGATGAAATTGTGGCTCCCTTAAAGATTTACCACCTTGGAAACTGCAGGGAGCTCTCTTACTTTGTTCTCTGAGATTACTTATGAATAAATTGGGAGTGGTTTTGGTTTTCATTACCTATTTAGAAAAATGTTTTAGAGCCAAATTATCAAATGTCTCAGCAAATCATATTTCTTTGTTGGTTTTATGCTGACACTTCTGTATGCTGAATGGACAAAATCTTACATGAAGTAAATTTTAACTCTGGAGCATCTATCAGTAAAGGAAATACCTAACAGCATATCCAATAAGATTTTTATAAAATACGGTGAGAGTGGTATTGAAACCTTGTGTAAAAACAAAGAAAAATAGCAATACACCAATTAGCATAGATTACATCACTGTATATTTAGGGTGTACTATTATACAATGACCTCATAGGAGTTTTTTCAGTATCGCCAGAATAGCTACACCAAAAAATTAATCAGTTGTAAAAGTTTTTATCAGTAAAGGAATTTTCAAAAGACAAATTTTGTCAAATGAAAATATTTGTAATATACATTTTCCCCTTTTGGCTTACTCATATGGGAATTGGTTTAAAGGATGGGGAGATAAGAGTAAGGAAAGAGAAAAGCAATACCCATATTCATTGTACCAAAAAGAATTGGCTGACATTCAACCATTTTAGGAGAACCATCGGGATTAAAGGAAGAAGGCCAAGATGCACTGAAGGCATTAGTGCAAAACAAGGCTTTAGTAATAGGAATATCAGTTGAAATGTTTCAATAAATCAACTGCATATTGGAGGCTCTCATTTATTTATGCAATGAAATTTGGAAGAAACTACCTAATCAAATAACTGGAATAGATCTGTTTTTGTGCTCATTTCAATGAATGCTGATCCATCAGAATGCAAAATTTATTGAAGAATACCATTGATGTCACATGTAATCACAATTTTTGTTGGAGATATTTGAAATAATTGCAGCAGTTCACCATCAACAGAAAACTGCTAGAAATTCAAGGTAGACTCAGAAGGACAAGTGGAATGAAGCATATTTTTGCTCAAAACAGAAACTACCTTTTACCTTTGTCTTATTAATTATGCAAAGACACTAGACTGAATAGACCATTATAAATGGATGGTGTGGCAGTCATCTGCTTATGTCAATTTTATAATTGAAATGTAGGGGTGGAGTCTGACCTGTTAATCAGGAGAAAGCCACTGAGTAGCTGATGAGGCCTTTGTGTGGGTATGGCTTTCACCTGAGACTCCTGGGAAATCTCACGATATTTCCCTCGTGAAGATGAGAAGCTATCTTCCCCAGTTGTTGAGAGTTAGTTTGAGAGATGATTAACCACAGGCAACACAGAATGGTGGTGGCTGAAAGGCTGGAGTAGCCGGTGGAGAGACCACATGGCTTAGCCCTGATGAAGACAGACCTCTGAAGCTGGAGTGGCATGCTGCTGATGGACCTGAGCCCTGGAAGCGAGGAGCCATGGGGAGACCCCTGCCAGCGCCAGAATTTTGCACCCACTGACCTGTGACTTCCTGAGTCGGAAGCAGACTTTATAGACTGATTTCGGGCATATGGGTTATTATTGGACTTAGGACTTTGCACTGGACTGGATTGGGATGCCTTCTTAAGGTCACATTTCTTTTGTATATAAACCCTTTCCTTATACCTACATGCGTGTCTCTGAAATTTGTTCGTCTAGTCTATCCGGACTAACTCAGATGGCATTGCAAAGAATCAGAACTCCAGTATATTTAATTGTTCTCATGTAGATCCTATGCCTAGACCAAGAGTAGATCCTGGGACAGAAAAGGAGAGTACTGCATCATTTAAAATTATGAAAGGTGCTTGTCAGGATTGTATCCTTTTACTTTACTTATTTACTCTGTATGCTAAGTACATAATCTTAGAAACTGGACTTTATCAAGATAAACTTGGCATTAGGATTAGAGCGACACTCATTAACTGCCTGCAATATGCACACAACACAACCTTGCTTGGTGCAAGTGAGGAGGACTTGAAGCACTTATCAGTGATATCAAAGACTATGCTCATCAGTATAAATTGTAACTCAGTGCAAAGAAAACAAAAATCCACACAACTAGATCAAGAATCAAAACCGTGATAAATGAAGAAAATATGACAGTTTTCAAGCCTTTCATTTTACTTGAATCCACAATCAACACTCATGGAAACAAAGCAAAGAAATCAAAAGACATTACCACACAAGACCTGTTGAAATGTTAGACCATGTGTTAGTCCGGTTTATATACAAAAGAAATGTGACCCTAAGAAGGCATCCCAATCCAGTCCAGTGCAAAGTCCTAAGTCCAATAATAACCCATATGCCCGAAATCAGTCTATAAAGTCTGCTTCTGACTCAGGAAGTCACAGGTCAGTGGGTGCAAAATTCTGGAGCTGGCAGGGGTCTCCCCATGGCTCCTCGCTTCCAGGGCTCAGGGTCCATCAACAGCATGCTACTCCAGTTTCAGAGGTCTGTTTTCATCAGGGCAAAGCCGTGTGGTCTCTCCACCAGCTACTCCAGCCTCCCAGCTGCCGCCATTCTGGGTTGCCTGTGGTTAATCATCTCTCTAACTCTCAACAACTGGGGAAGATAGCTTCTCATCTTCACTAGGGAAATACTGCAAGATTTCCCAGGAGTCTCAGGTGAAAACCATGCCCACACAGAGGCCTCATCGGCTACTCAATGGCTATCTCCAGATTAACAGGTCAGACTCTACCCCTACATTTCAATTATAAATTAACATAAGCACATGACTGCCACAAACCACAAAGATGTAACTTTGCACCTGAGCTAAGTCATGGTATTTTAAATTGCCTCATCTGCATGTGAAAGCTGGATGATGAATAAATAAGATAGATGAACAATTAATGCATTTGAATTCTGGTGTTGATGAAGAATATTGTATGTACCATGGATTTCCAGAAGAATGAACAAATATACCTTGGAAGAAATACAGCTCGAATGTACCTTAGAAGGAAGAATGTTGAAAATTTCTCATACTTTGGACATAGTATCAGGTGATACGACTTTCTGGAAGAGACTTTATTTGGTAAAGTAGAGGGTTAGGGAAAAAAAAGGAAGATTTTTCATGGACAAATTGACACAACGGCTATTACAATGGGCTCGAACATGGAAAGAGTCATGAGGACAGAATTGAATTGAGGAGTGTTTTGTTCTAGTGTATCTAAGGTTGCTATGATTTGGAGTCGAGTCAATGACAATGTAGTGTTGCTTCTTTTACATTTTAACCTAGTTGAACATTTAGTTGATTGTTAATAAATTTCGTTGGGACATTTTGTCAGGGTTTTATTTAGTCTCACCTATATATTGACTTGATCATTATTTTTATTTCAATCTAAAAATGGACAAAACTACACACATGATTGCTGGTATAGATTCATTATAGAATAAGTAAATTTTATTATTTCTCTATATTTTCCATTTTTAATACACAATATGCTTTATTGTGACTAGCATATCTAGTGATTCAATTAGTAGTAGTTATTTCAATGTGTGGCCAGGTTGTATTCTTTCACCATACAGGAGGCCTAGTGGCATAGTGGTTGTAAGTTGGGGAAAGGTCATCAGTTTGAAACCATCAGTCACTCTGTAAAAAAACATCCTATAAAGAGCTATAATCTCAGAAATCCACTGAGGCAGTTCTATCCTGTCCTATAGGGTAGCTATATGTCTGAATTGACTCAATGTCAATTAGTTTGGTTTTGGTTTTATTCAGTCAGAGAAAGTTAACTCTGAAAAAGCGTGGCATCAGAATTGGAGGGACACTCATTAACAATCTGCAACATGCAGGTAATACCACCTTAGTTGTTCAAAGTGAAGGAGAATCAAAGTACTTTGATTACAGCCAAAGACTACAGTATGAATTATAACCCACCAAAAATAAAACAAAAATTCTTTCAACTGGACCAAGAACCAACATTATGAGAAAGAGAGAAAAGATTCAATTTGACAAAGGTTTAAGTTGGTTGCATTGTGCAATCAAAATTCATGGAAAAACCCTTCAAAATATCAAAGGAGCCATTATTGGTGCAATTCTGCTGCACAAGACCTTTGTTAAAGAACAAAGAAGACGCTTTGAGGACTAAGATGCACTTGACTCAACCCATATTATTTTTCAACTACCTTACATGCATGTGAAAGCTGGGACAGTAAATAATAGAGACAGGGAATTTATGCTTTTGATTTATAGTGTTGCCAAAGAATATAGAAAGTTCCATAGACTGCCAGAAGAGCAAACAAAGCTGTCTTGGATGAAGTACAGCCAGAATCCATCTTAGAAGCAAGGATAGCTACACTCTGTTTTACATACTTGTGATATATTACAAGAAGAGACAATTATTGAGAAAAGAACTTCATTTATGGTAAAGTACAGATTCAGAAAAAGAAGATGATCATCCAGGAAATGGATTTACATAGAATCTGCAAAAATGGGCTCATGCAACAAAATTCATGAGGCTATTACAGGATCAGGAACGGATTTGTTTTTTATGCACAGGGTCTGCACCTGAGTCCAAGCTGACTGAATGAACAGCATCCATCAGCAACAGTCATTGCTTCATTTTGCATTTCGTAAAAATTTTCAAAATGTTTCAAATGTAATTTAAATATGATCTTTTTGTTTTCTACTTTTTAATTTTATGGTTCATATTTAACTTATGCAGCAAATTTACTTTCTTTATATGTTAAATAAAATAAAGTGAAGTTATCTTTTTTACTTATAAACCGATTTATCAGCATCAGAGTAATATTAGCAATGTGATTGTTAAGGACTCTATTCTCATACTTTTTCTATAATTTCTTTTCATTATATTATTCCTAACATTGAATTTCCGGAATAATCTTGGAAACTCTGTATATACTTGTAGACAAGAATAAAGAAGAAGCTGTTATGTGAGTATGCTTATAATTCAGAGAAAAAAAAAGTGAGTGAACTAAGATGACAATATTTTTTCCATAATGATATTCTGAATCTTGGAACAAAGTACCTAAAAATAATGATCACCACTAGAATTATACATTTTGAATACTGTGTTAGTAACTGTGTAAACTAGAGGAACAAATTCATTGAGACGCATATGGATATAAGGGTATGGTTTATATCCAAGAGGAATAGGACATTAAGAAAGCATGCCAACCCAGTCCAGTTCAATGTTATAAGTCCGATATTAACCTATATGCCCAATACCAGACTATAATGTCTCCTTCCGACTCACGAAATCACAGGTCAGTGGGTGCAGAATCCCAGAGCTGGCAGGAGTCTCCCCATCGCTCCTCGCTTCCAGGGCTCAGGGTCCATCAATGATGGCAGAAGCAACTCATTGCTGGCAGGGGTCCCCATGTGGCTTCTCCAGCTTCAGAGGTCTAGCTCCACCAGGGCAAAGCCATGTGGCTTTTCCTCTGGCTCCTCAGATGCTGCCTTCTTGTCTTGTCCATGATTCATTGTCTCTGAGACTAACTTCCAACAACCAGGGAGATAGCTTCTCATGTTCACGAGGGAAATATTGCCCAGACGTATCATGGGGAAAGCCATGCCCACACAGAGGCCTCATTGGCTACTCAATGGCTATCTCCAGATTAACAGGTTAGACTTCACCCCTATATCTCAATCATGAAATTAACATAAGCACATGACCATCACAAATTCATATAGAAAATATATGGAGAAGCTTCACGCAAAATTATTAGCCATTTTGTAATAGTTTCCCGTGCCTATTGTGCCAGCTTATTTTTTTCTGAAAATATATAAAAATTCTCCACATTGTGTAAAGAAAAATGATAAATTTTCAAGAAAATAAATATACTAATTTCTTTTGTTGTCCTACATCAAACCTTCTCCTACAAGCATGCATTTGTAGGTGTTATACTGCTGAAAGTCACTCCAAATTAATACAAACCAAAGCAGTTCTTTTGCCAGCAAGAAATAACCTTCAGAGACCTCTGCTGGTGTAGAAGACTTTTAGGTTAACTAAAGTTGGACCATTGACTTTTTTCCTTTTCTTTTACCTCTTTATGTTTTAATTCTCTGGCATTAGTCATCTGAGAATTTGACCCAGAAAACCTAATAGAAAAACCAAGTTAGAGGAATATATTGTTTTTGTCTTACAGGATGCTGATGACACCATCATACAAATGTGTGTTATGGCTACATCAATTTCAGCTGTTAAGAACACTGAAATGATTTTGCATCTTTCACATTGGTTGTATTTCCATTTACAAAAATGGACTAACTGTAGCAGTTGCAAAAGTGGTCACACTTAATGTGATCTTTAAGCAAATGTTTATTCATGAAGTACCCACTTCTCTGCCAGTGCTTTCCAGCTGACTGGCTGCTCAGCATGCGCTGTAGTAATCACCACATGGTACACTAGCAGACACTCAGCAACCAGCAATAAGGCATCTGCTCTGCATTTAAAAATAAATGTAGAATGCCATTCTCCAGAAAATGGTACAGATTTTATAGACCCAGAGACTTTTTGGATCTTTTGGGAAACTTCTTTTTATATATATAAAGAAAGAAGATACCTAGTCCTAGTGCAAATTTGGTACTTGAACTCTTTGGAAGTTGTGAGCAGACATACCATATACATGTAGTTCTATACACATACAAATAGGGATTTTCTCACAAAATTTTAGATGTACATTGCCTTCTGAGTAATGACATCTTAAGTATTTTGACAGGACTTACATGAATTTAAACTGTAACCCATTACATATGTGTGTGTTTCATTCTAAAGTTTATTGAAATGAAGTTTCATGAAACCTTCAGATTACTTCTAATATTCTATCCTATACTGTTTTATTTAAATGCAGTGAAAATAATAGCAAAAACCTTCTTCTTGTGAAGTGCTGAACTGATACTGCACACAAAAAATTATGTTTATCACATTTTCAGAAGCTCCCATCTAAATGTTATGCAACAATACTGGGTGTCAATATTTTTATTTATTTCCAGCAAGTTGAATCATTTTTTTAAAATCACTGTCATGGAGTTGAGTCAGCTCATAACGACACTCCATGACTACATATCTTTTTTTGTCTAAAGACTCCAAATCTACTTCAATTTTACTTTTCCTCCCATTCTTTTTTGCCACCCAGACTATTTATAGATGCAAGGGGTTAGGAAATTTGAGAGTTTTTTTAATGAATCATTTTATTGGGGGCTCATACAACTCCCATCACAATCCATACAAACATCAATTGTATGCAGACCACATTTGCATGCTTATTGCCATCATCACTCTCAAAACATCCTCCCTCCCTCCAGGTCCCCAGTATCAGCTCCCTATATTACCCTTTCTCCCCCCTTCCCCTTGAACCCTTAGTAATTTACAAATTATTTTTTCATACTGTACACTGTCCAATGTGTCCCAACCCTCGCTTCCCTGTTGTCCGTGTTCCAGAGAGGAGGCTATGTGTAGATTCCTGAAGTTGGTTCTCCCTTTCTATTCCTCCATTCCTCCACCCTCCTGGTATTACCACTCCTATTACTAGTTTTAATGGATCATCTATCCTAAATTTCCCATGTTTCCAACTTCACTGTACATCTCCTGGTATAGCTGGATTTATGTAGTGGAATTGGGGTCGTGATAGTGGGTGGGAGATAGCAAATTGGAACTAGAAGAAGGTGGCATATTTCATTGCTACTACCCTGTATCTTAACTGGCTCATCTCCTCCTTGTAACCCCTCTGCAAAAGGATGTCACCTCACCTATTGATGGGCTTTGGGTCCCCAATCTGTACTCCCCCTCATTAATAATAATATAATTTTAGCTCATTGATGCTGGACACCAGATCCCTTCACCACCTCATGATCACACAGGCTGGTGTGCTTCTTCCGTGTGGGCTTTACTGCTTCTGAGCTGAATGGCCGATTGTTTACTCAAGTCTTTAAAACCCCAGATGCTATATCTTTTGGTAGCCGGGCACCATCAGCTTTCTTCACCACATTAACTTATGCGCACATTTGTCCTCAGCGATCATATCAGAAAAGTGAGCACGCAATGTTATGCGTTTTAGTCCTTGAAGCCTGATATCTCATCCCTTTGTCACCTCATGATCCCACAAGCTAGTGTGCTTCTTCCATGTGGGCTTTGTTGCTTCTGAGCTAGATGGCTGCTTGTTTACTTTCAAGCCTTTAAGAACCCAGACGCTCCATGTTTTCATAGCTGGGCACCATCAGCTTTCTTCACCACCTTTGCTTACGCACACATTTGTCTTCAGTGATCATGTCGGAAAGGTGAGCATCTTGGAATGCCAATTTAATAGAACAAAGTGTTCTTGAACCAAGGGGGTACCAGAGTGGAAGTCCAATGCCCATCTGTTGTCCTACTACTAACTGTTTAAGTATGCACGTTAATCTCTTTCCCCATCTTCACTTATAAATATATACCCCTATGTACATACCTGTATTTGAACCTCTGTAAATGCCCATTATCCCCGAGTTCCTTCCTCTATTTCCATTTTCTTTCCTCTTGTCCCACTATCATATGCTGTGAGCCTTTTTTAAAAGAAATATTTTCTATATAGTTGCACAGCCCATCTCAACAAACGAAATCAGTAATAATATCCCATCAAAACTCCCCATAAATGTGGTTCTTTTTTTGCCCCTCACGCCTTTCCTCCCTCTCTCTATAATATCCTACCCCTCCCCTATCCATGAATTCACCCTCATCTCTTGCATCCTCATAGTTTGTAAAGACTTATCTTTCAGTGTAACAAGCACTTTTCTGTTTTTATTATAATAATGGTGTTATTAAATATTTATCTTTATCAGATTGATTAACTTTTCTAAACATAATGCAAGGAGGTACATCTCCAAAACCTGAATTGTGTTGGGCAGAGCAGAGCTTTTGCAGTACACATTTTTCCTGCTAGTTGAGAATTTGGCAACTTGCTCTGAATGAGTGAACCCAGTGACATTGCCTGAGAAGGTACTCTTTGGTCACAGTGAGTTTGTTAGTAAAAACAGCTTTGCTCAAACCTCATTTATTTTTGTGTGCGATGGGCGATTTAAAAGAGCAACATGCAGCTGTGAAATTTTGTTACCTGCTCAGGAAAAATGCCACATAAATTTTTATGATGCTGAACACAGCTTACAAGGACAACACCGAGGTAAAACTCAAGTGTATGAATGGTTTTCTCATTTCAAAAAATGGTAAAATGTCAGTGGATGACACAGCAAACCTCATTCTGCATGTCCCGCAACTTCCCAACTGGATCGAAGTGCATTTGGAGATAGTGCCACCAGATCAGACTGTTAATCAAGCTTTGTATTTTGGAGTTTCAGAAAAGATTGCACAGCAAAGCAGATCTGATTTGTGGCACATAGGGGACTGGTTTGTGGTGAATAGGGGCAATGCACCTGCTCAGGCAGCCATCTCGGTTTGCCAGGTCTTGCCAAAAATAGCATGCCGCTCTTCCCCACTTTATTCACCTGACCTTGCTCTGTGTGACTTCTTTATGTTTCTTTGAATGAAGAGGGACAAGAAAGACCAGAGGCTTTACAGCATAGGAAAGTTGAATAAAAAATGAGGGAGGTCTCTCTGCCTTCCAAACAGATGAATTTGAAAAAAAAAATGTTTCTAAGAATGGAACCACAGATTTGACAAATATATTCAATGTAATGGAGATTGCTTTGGAGGTGATGAGGTTGTTTTTTCCCAAACTCTAAATCGTAGCTTTGAAAAGAAATCCCGTGCTTTTTTTGTGAGGGGACTCCCACATATTCACTAGTTTTATCTATGTCTTGTGGTGATTAAAGGAGTTGCATTGCTTTGTTATTGATGCATCACATTCCATTGCATGAATACCAGAGTTTGATTATCCATTCCTCTATAATCAGAGTTTTTGGTTGTTTCCATGTTTTTGACAATATGTAAGGCGTGCATGTGTCTGTTGGAATTGTTTTCTTGATTTTTTTAGAATATCTCCCAGAGAAAGATTGGTGGATCATATGGTAATTGCATTTGCATTTGTTTACGGACTGTCATACAGACTTTCATAGTGATTGTATAATTCTATAGTATTACCTGCATCGCATGAGCACTCCAACCTCTGCATTCTCTCCAGTGTTTCTTCTCTTCTGTTTGTTTGTTTGTTTGTTTGTTTTTGCTAAAAGTGTTTGTGTTAGGTGTTATATATCATTGTTTTAATTTGTATTTCTCTTACTGCTAACGAAAGCAAACATTTCTTCATATGGTTGCTGACTGCCTTGATGCTCTCTTTGGTAAGTTGTCTATTCATGTGGTGTGCCCATGTTCAATAGGGTTATTTGTATTTTTAGTACTAAGATGTTGTTTTCTATAGATTTCAGGTATCAATCCTTCATATGATATATCATTACTATTTTTCCCAATTGGTGGGTTTTTTTTGAACTCTTTTGATAAAGTCTTTCAATGTGCATAAATGTGTGATTTGGATCAGAATTTCATTGAATTTCTGAAGTATGTTTGGTAAATTTTGTGAAAATTGACTTTTTCACAATGTTTAGTTGCCTATATAGGAGCATAGTAACTTGTATCATTTGTGTAAGAGGTTTTTTTTTCTTGTATGGGTGTTTTGCAATTTTCATGCTCTTCCATTAATTTCTCTGGTAAGATTTATTCCAAATATTTTATCTTTTGTGTGGATATTATAAGTGACATTATTCTTTTAGAAACCTTTGCAGGATCACCATCTTTAATATTCAAGGAATCCAACTGATTTCTGAATGCTGACCTTATATCTTACTACAGTGCCAAAATTTTCAATTAGTTCCACTATTTTTTCATTGAATCTTTTGAGTGTTCTATATAAAGGATTCTATGAATTGTGAATAAAGTCACTCATTTTTTCCTGTTCTCATGTGGATGCCTTCAATATATTTTTAATTTGTTGTCATTCTAGCTAAAACTTCCAGGGATATATTACCTAAAAATTGTACTCAGAGTTGACTCTCACTCCTGTTTGAAGAGGGAACATTTTAAATTTCTCGACCTATGTGAAATGCTGGTCCTTGGGTTCACATTTGTGATATGTAGAGGTTACATATATATATATATATATATTTACAGGAGCAGCATGCTCACCTTTCTCCCAATTATCAACTATCGAGTGGGAACCTTTGTATTTAGCAGCCCTGTGGATCAACAACTATGTCACGCTGCTGTTGTCTCATAAATTTTGGCCTGTTGACTGTAAAGTAAGCAGTTCAAATTCCTCAGATGCTCTGTTGGGGAAAGAGGATGCTGGTTTCTGTTTAAGATTTGCAAAGATTTTGGTATCCTTATGTAGGATCACCTATGAGACAAATCTACTTGATGGAAATGGGTTTGGATTGGATTTTTATTAGGTTGTTCAAAGTGAAAAACATATGGAACTACCCAGAGCAATGAAGCTAACTAACTCCTGTATGCTGCTAACTTTTCTTCAGGCTTAATAAAGACTTGCTAAATAAATGTCATTTTACTGTTTCTACCTTTACTCTAGCATCACCATGTATAACTTTTTATTTCCTCTTTTACATAAGAAAAATTCTCAAGATCTAGATGTCAACATCTTAAAACACAAAAGCAAAATCAACCTGGCTAATAGAATTCATATATATACACACATGCCTATCTGTGTACAAATAGATAAATGAAAATCCATATATGTGTGAATATATATTTCATATGTATATACATATATATATATATATATATATATATAATTCCAGCATGATCAAGTGGAATTGATATCAGGCATCTTAGAATGGTTCAAAATTAGAAAACTAATCAATGTAGTATAACACATAAACAAAATGAACCACATGACCATATCACTAGATTTTGAAAGGCATTGGACAAAATTAAACATCCATTACTGATAAAGCACTCAATAGAATAGGGGTAGAAGGGAAATTTCTCTACACAATACAGGTGCTATACAGAAAAACCAACAGTCAGCATTGTACTTAATGAGGAAAATGGAAAACTTTCCATCTGAGAAAGAGAACCAGAAAGGATCTCCATTATCACCACTCTTATTCAACATGGTGCTAGAAATGTCAGTGGAACCATTAGACAACAAATAGAAATTATGAGAATACAACTGGGCAAAATATAAGTGAAGCTCTCAATAGTTGCAGATGCTATCATTTTATACATAGAAAGCTCAAAGGTTTGGCAAGAAAATCATTGCAAGCAATTGTGAGATTTGGTAATATGTTAGGATACAATATTAACAGACAGAAATCAATCAAATTTCTGTATACCAGCAAAGGGAGCTATAGAAACAACATAAAATCTGAGTCTATCCATTTTATTGAGGGGATGCTAAAGACTCCATTCTGAAGGCTATAAGGTGAGATCACAGGATTTTAAGTCATAAGTGAAAGGATAACATTTGTTTTCAAGGAAACTAGTTTGGACACTGACCAGAGGATAGAATAGGAGAGGATAAATACTGAAGCAAGATAATAAATAATGGTGACTTGAATTAAGACAATAGTGGTGGAAAGTGTGGCAAAACTGAAAAATCTATCATGTAGTGTAGTCAAATGTACAGGAAATGGTTTGTAGATATAACACTGAAAGAGACACTGAAAAGTAAGACTGAAAATTTTAGATTAGGGACTAGAGCAGTGGTGCTCAACCTGCGGATCACAAACCTTTTAGGGGTTGAATGACCCTTTCACAGGGGTTGCCTGATTCATAGCAGTAGTAAAATTACAGTTATGAAGTAGTATCGAAATAATTTTATGAATGGGGGAGTCATCACCCAACATGAGAAACTGTATTAAAGGGTCATAGCATTAGGAAGGTTGAAAACCACTGGACTAGAGGAAGTTTCCTTCATTAACTAAAATAGAGTTCAAGTTAGCATATTGATATTGGAGGTTAGAATATAATGAATTCAGATTTGAGCATGGTGTTTGAGATTCTGTGAAATATACAAGCCAAGATATTCAAGAGGCCATTTGAAATGTTTGGAGATTATAAAAGAGAGATCCCTGTTCATCTATATGCCTAGGTACTTATTTAGCTATCTTTCAAATAGTATTGCCTCAGATTCTCAGTATTCCATGTGTTGTTTACATTTTTAGTCTGATTCATTCAAGAGACCATTTTTAGTAACACAATTTTAACAATATTTATTTTGTTCCCACTTTTTTCCACCTGTCAAAAACTCATTTAATTGAACCTGCATAAGTTTACAAACAATTATTGCAGCAGTAATTTAAGAAGGAGCTGACAGAAATTCAAGTTGAATTTTGAAGAGGATGTTTAACACAGGATATCATTGCTGATGTCAGAGGGACCTTGGCTAAAAGCAGAGAATGCCATAAACATGTTTATTTGTGTTTTATTGTCTGTGTAGATGTTGTCTGTGTAGATCATAAAAAAAAACCCTGGATGGTCTGAGGAAGAATGAGAAGCCCCAGAATATTCCATTTTGTTCCTGAAGAACTTGTACATGGATCAAGAGGCAGTCAAGTGAACAGAACAATGGAATATTGCATGGTGCAATGTCAAGAAAGATGTGCATCAACATTAAGTCCTCTCACCATATTTATTCAATCTGTATGCTAAGCAAATAAACAGGGAAGCCAGAAGTATATGAGGAAGAGTATGGCATCAGGATTGGAGGAAGGCTTATTAACAACTTGTGGTATGTAAATGACGTACCTTTGCTGGCAGAAAGTGAAAAGGACTTGAAGCACTTGCACTCAAGAACTGCAGTTTTCAGTATGGATTACAAGTCAAAGTGAAGAAAATCCTCACAATTTGACCAACAGATAGCATCGTGATCAATGGAGAGAAGATTAAAGTTGTCAAGGATTTCATCTTGCTTGTACCCACAATCAATGCTCAAGAAAGCATCAGTCAAGAAATCAAATGACAGTTTGTATTGCATAAAACTGCTGCACAAGGTATCTTTAAAGTGTTGAAAAGTGAGGGTTTCATTTTGAGGACCAAGGTACACTTGACAGAACAGATGGTATTTTCAATTGCCTCATATGCACATGAAAGCTGGACACTGCATAAGGGACACGGAGAAGAATTGATGTATTCAAATCATGGTGCTGGCAAAGAATATTGAAAGTATCACTGACTACCCAAAGAGCAAATCTGTCTTAGAAGTACAGCCAGGATGGTCATTAAAAGTAAGGATGGTGAAACTTCATCTAATGTTCTTTAGGCATATGAGGAGAGACCATTTCCTAGCAAAGGACTTCATGCTTGGTAAAGTACCGGGGCTGTGAAAAAGAGGAAGACCCCTGACAAGACAGATTGGTACCATGGCTGTAGCAACAGGCTCCAACAGAGGAACAATTGCGAGGATGGTTCAGGACTGGGCAGGGTTGCCTTCTGTTGTGTGTAGGCTCTTTAATAGAATTGACTGGAGGGCTCCTAACAGCAACTTGCTTTATGTCCCAAGTTTTTGCTATTTAATTTGAAAATTTGGATTTCACAGATCAGTTTGAAAAACTAGATGCTACCATAACTTTGCTTTTCAAATGTAGGCAGCTAGAGATAGATCCATTTCCTATTATCTATTAATGACCTCGAATATTGCTGTTGGGCAAGCATTGGGCCACAGTGGGTCAGTGTTTCAAACCTGTCATCTGTGCTACAGGAGAAAGATGAACCCGACTGCTCCTGTAAGGATTTTAAGTCTCATTAACTCTATATGAGGTTATGATGAATTGGGAATTACTTGATTGCGTTTGGTGGAGCCTATCTATGGAATTATGGTAGTCTATTCATGGAATTGTAATAGTCCACTTATGGAATTATAGTGCTTTATCCATGGAATTATAGTAGTCTACTCATAGAATTATATGTTCCATACCTTTAAATATGATGGTGGAATTACAGTTATAAATATAATATTTTGTTTTCTTATCAGTGAGTCATAGAATTCATAGGGGGCAAATAAATCAGGAGCATGAAGTTCACTGGGAATTTTAACGCTTTAGAGAGAATGATCTAAACTTTTACTCTTACCCACTTTCTCTTCATTTTTTAATCTCATAACATTTTCTGAATCACTTAACTATATTTACAGTTGAAATATTTTTTTTAATTTTTTTTAGGCATCACTGCCCTCAGGTGGTGGGAGTAGGAGGCTCAGCCTTTTCTCCTGGGAGCCGGAATTGAACCTCCATCCCAGTGGGCCGCAGTCCCGCACACAACCACTACGCCACCAGGGCTCAGCCCCCAGTTCAAATATTTTAATGTTTTCTCATAATATTAACTTAAGAACTGATGATACTCTAGAGCAGTGGTTCTCAGCCTTCTGAATGCCATGACCCTTTAATACAGTTCCTCAGTTTGCGGTGACCCATCACTCAAAAAATTGTTTTCATTGCTACTGTTATGAATCAGGTGACCCCTGTGAGAGAGCCCTTCAACCCCCAAAGGAGTTGCAAACTTGCAACCCACAGGTTGGGAACTGCTGGTCTAGACCATGTTCACAATGCAATAAAAGTCTGCTGCGAGAGAAATGTCAAGGCCAAGCTGAGGAATGTATTGAAAGTTAATGCTGATCGTCAATCATTAGATACAGAAACAGATGGAGTAAGATATTTCTCTTCTACTTTGTTTATTTATCACTAGTATTTTTGTCTGTTTAATTAGAAATTTATATATGAAAGCTGATAAAGTTATATTTTTACAGCCATGGTAACAAAATGAAAGATGTATAATTATTTTAAATCCATACATATTAATTATTTTATTGGGGACTCATTCAGCTCTTATCACAATCCATACATCCATCCATTGTGTCAATCAAGGTTGCACATTTGTTGTCATCATAATTTTCAAAACATTTTCTTTCTACTTCAGGTCCTGGTATCAACTCTTCATTAAAAAAATAAATTCATATATTTACAGACAGTGTCATAAATCAGAATTTTTGAGAGTCATAAATCAGAAAATATGTTTATATTGTTTATCTTCTGTTATAGTGCCATTTAAAGTGGAATGAAAACAAAATCAAAGCAGTTCATTATAACAAATACAAAAACCCTGTAAGTATAAATACTTCAATGGAATGTGTCTGTTAAACCTATGAGCCAGCTTTTAGAATTGAGAGCTTGTTTTCTCACTGCTTGGAATCAAATACTAATATATTCAGAGTATCTAGAATAACTTTTATAATCATTCTGAAATTTAAAATGAACTCAGGTTTTTTTCTCATGAATTATTTTTCTTCAAAGATAGCAAAGGCTGTCCTTTAAGAATTGGTTGAAAGACCTTGTTCCATCCACTCTGCAGCCTTCATCTTTCCTCTTCATACTTCTTTTTGTTACCAGACCTAAAGAATATTTCAAAGGAGCATGATTTGAATACCTTGAGAATCCCAGAGAGTCCATTTTAAGGTGCTGCAAATGGAAGAGCCCTGAATTCTTTGGGTGAGGTTTAGAGAGATGGAAACACCACCTTCAGAACTGGATAGAACTAGATGGAAGATATATTATGAAACATTAGCTTCACATTTTGATATCTTTGTTTAATAAAAGTTTCTCTAACTTTGCACAATGCTTTCTTACTTACTCTTATTAAAAAAATTAAACCTGATGGCATCAAGTTAATTCTGACCTATGGCAACCCAATATAGTTCAGAGTACAGAAGTAGTCCATAGGGTTTTCAAGATTGTGGCTTTTTGGAAGAATATAGCCAGAGCTTTCTTTCAAGGTACTTCTATGTGGGTCTGTGCAATCAACCTTTCAGTTAGTAGCAGACTACTTAAGCCACAATTCACACACTTTTTCATGAAAATATGTTTTATTTTGTCAAATACATTTTTGTTCATAGTTTGAGATCATGACATGCTTTTTTCCTTTATTTTACTATTGTGCTGTATTACAGGTCTTGATTCTATTTTAGTGAACCAACTTTGCAATCTTGAGACCAATTCCACATGATCATAGTATGTAATCTTTCCAATATGTTGTTAGACCCAGTTTTCTAGTGTTTTGGAGTCTGTTTTCATCTATATGCATAAAATATATTGTCTGGTGTTTATTTTCCCTGGGGTACTTTTAAATGGATTTTGGTAAGGTGGTAGTGCTGGTCACAAAAATGAGTTAAGAAATGTTTGCTACTCTTCCAACTTGTGGAAAATTTTAAGGATTGGAGTAAATTTTGGGTTGGCTTTCCCTTTTTAAAATCATCTTATTGGGAGCTCATACAATTCTTGTCACAATCCAAACACACATCCATTTCGTCAAGGACTTGTCATCACCTTTCTCAGAATATTTACTTTCTACTTGAGCCCTTGGTATCAGCTCCTCATTGTTCCCCTACCTCCCCGCCCTCCTACTCTCACGAACCATGGATAATTTATAAATTATTATTATTGTGTCATGTCTCACATGTGCTCATCTTTGCTGGAACGAGTCTCTAATGAGAAGTTTTTAATTACTGATTCATTCTCTTTACTTGTTATAGTTATATTAAGAGTTATTATTTCCCATTGAAATAATTGAGGCTGCTTGTTTCTATTAATTTGTTGATTTCATCAATGATATCTAAATTTTGGTGTAAAATTTTTCATAATCTTCCATTATAATCTGTTATATTTCTATAACATTGGTGGCAGCATCCCAACTTTAATTTCTGATTTTATTTGCATCTTTACTCATTTATCTGTAGTCAGTCTACCTAAAAGTCTGTCAATTTTATTGAACTATTGAAAGAGCCAATATATGATTTTGTCCATGTACATCACAGTGTTGAACACTCTAGTCATTTCTCTCTGTCATAATCTTTGCAATTGCCTTCCATCTGCTGGATTTGGGCTTAGTTTATTATTAATTTTTCTTCTAGTTCCTCAATTCATAAAGTTATATTGTTTATTTAAATTATCTATTCTTCTTCAGTATGGGCATTTACAGCTATAAAGTCCACTGCCTATTCTGCTTCTCATAATTACTTTTCCCCACTTATCTCATAAGTATTTTCTAATTCCTTTTTTTAAAAATACTTTTATTGGGGGCTCTTACAGCTACTACAACATTCAGTACATCATTTGTATCAAGCACATTTGCATACATGATACCACATAATTTTCCAAACACTTTCCACTTGAGCCCTTGGTAGAAGCTCCTCTTTTAAAAAAAATGTATCCTTCCCCTCCCCCCCTTTTTTAATGAATCATTTTACTGGGGGCCCATACAACTCCCATCACAATCCCTAACAACATTAGTTGTATGGAGGCCACTTTTACACACACATTACCATCATCACTCTCAAAACATTCTCCCTCCCTCCAGACCCCCATTATCAGCTCCCTATATTACCCTTCCTCCCCCCTTCCCCTTGAACCCTTAGTAATTTACAAATTATTTTTTTCATCCTGTACACTGTACAATGTGTCCCAACACTCACTTCCCTGTTGTCCGTGTCCCAGATAGGAGGCTATGTGTAGATCGCTGAAGTTGGTTCTCCCTTTCTATTCCTCCATCCCTCCACCCTCCTGGTATTACCACTCCTATTACTGGTCTTGATGGATCATCTATCCTAAATTTCCCATGTTTCCAACTTCACTGTACATCTCCTGGTATAGCTGGATTTATGTGGTAGAATTGGGGTCATGATAGTGGGTGTGAGGCAGCATTGGAACTAGAGGAAGGTTGCATATTTCATAGCTCCTACCCTGTATCTTAACTGACTCATCTCCTCCTTGTAACCCCTCTGCAAAAGGATGTCACCTCACCTATTGATGGGCTTTGGGTCCTCAATCTGCACTCCCCCTCATTAAGAGTAATATAATTTTAGCTCATTGATGCCTGACACTGGATCCCTGCACCACCTCATGATCACACAGACTGGTGTGCTTCTTCCGTGTGGGCTTTCTTGCTTCTGAGCTGAATGACCGCTTGTTTACTCAAGCCTTTTAGACCCCAGACGCTATATCTTTTGGTAGCCGGGCACCATCAGCTTTCTTTTTTTTGTTGTTTTTTTTTTGGGGGGGGGGCATCACTGCTCTCCGGTGGTGGGAGTAGGAGGACCAGCCCCACTGCTGGAATTGAACCTCCGTCCCAGTGGGCCGCAGTCCCGCACACAACCCCTACGCCACCGGGGCTCAGCCCACCATCAGCTTTCTTGACCACATTTGCTTATGCACACATTTGTCCTCAGCGATCATATCAGGAAAGTGACCCAGGCAATGTTATGCTTTTTAGTCCTCGAAGCCTGATATCTCATCCCTTTGACACCTCATGATTCCACAAGCTAGTGTGCTTCTTCCATGTGGGCTTTGTTGCTTCTGAGCTAGATGGCTGCTTGTTTACTTTCAAGCCCTTAAGTCCCCAGACGCTCCATCTTTTGTTAGCCGGGCACCATCAGCTTTCTTCGCCACCTTTGCTTATGCACACATTTGTCTTCAGTGATCATGTCGGAAAGGTCAGCATCTTGGAATGCCAATTTAATAGAACAAAGTGTTCTTGAACCAAGGAGATACTTGAGGGGAGGTCCAATGCCCATCTGTTGTCCTACTACTAACCGTATAAATATACACATTAATCTCTTTCCCCATCCTCACTTATAAATATATGCCCCTATGTACATCCCTGTATTTGAACCTCTATAAATGTTCATTATCCCCCAGTTCCTTCCTCTATTTCCATTTGCTTTCCTCTTGTCCCACTATCATGCTCACTCTCCATTTGGGTTTCAGTATTTTTTCTCTATTACATTAGTCTTAATCAATCCTTATTGGCCTTCTCTCACCCACCTTGTCCCTGCATTTGTATCAATTTTATTCCCTATTTCCTGGGCTGGTCGACATCACCACATTTCCCCCTCCTCCCCCTCTTCAATGAACCTTACCCTTGAACCATCAGTCCTGTCATTTTCGCCTCCAACCTCTTTGTCCACTGTATCTTGTCTAGACAGACCTGTAGAGGTAGCAATATGTACAAGAAAGGTCTCCTGAAATGGAGCAACTTAAGCAAATAAAACAGTGATAACAACAGCAAGAAACCCCCTCAATGTACTATACAACATGTAACAGAATAATAAAAATTATAGCAATATAAAAAACCTGTATAAAGTTCAAGGTCTGTAGTTGACCTCCTAGAGTGACCCCTGGTTCAATCGGATGGGGTGCCAATACCCTGACCCCAAAGTATATCCTTGTCACTCCATCTGTGACTCTACGCTCTGTTGCACACTCTTAGTCCTTTGCATTGGTGTGGTTGTGTCCAACAGGGTATAATCTTGACCCCACTTCTTCTTCCTGGCCCCGATAGGCCTTGGGTCTGCGAGGGTAGCCGTATTTCTTAATGGGGCCGGCTGTGAAGTCCTCTTTGTGCATTAGCTGTTCTGAGTGGGATTATTGTCTTGAAGGCTCGGTGGGCCAGGATGCACGTCATTCTCTCTTCCTCCCCTTTCATTTGTTCTCATGTGCACTGGTCAGGCTTATCTCACTCCCCAAGCTTCTGCTTATGTGCTGGCCTCCAAGGCAACTTCCTCTGGTAGAGAGATGGCTGCCCCTGTAGCTGGGTTGGGGTTGTGTTCTCAGGTCCCTCCACTGGTTCTCCACTCCATGCTGTCGTGCTGCATTCACATCCTGGGTCTCTGGGTTTAAGTTTGGTCCCTCTTTCCCTGTGGAGATATAAACAATGCACTCCCCTTGGATGGTTTAGTGCCCCCTTCCCTTTATACACATCACCATCTGCCTCCCCTCCCCCCTTGATGGCTACCATATGTAGCCTTAGATTTGATCTGGCCCCTGCCATATTCCCTGGGCCTTCTCCCAGGATTTTCTCTATAGAGTAGTTTTTCCTGATGCCCCTTTCCTATTTTAAAATTATTAATATGCTTACCTCCGCGGATTCATATTGTACATGTCATTTTGTGCTTGGCTAACTTCACTTAGCAAAATTTCCTCCAGTTCTTCCCATGCGATGACGTGCTTCATGCCTTCATCACTGCTTTTCAACGATGCATAGTACTCCATTGTATGTATGTACCACAGCTTTTTAATCCATTCATCAGTTGATGGGAATATGGACTGCTTCCAACTCCTTGCAATTGTGAACTGTGCTGCGATGCACATTGGAGCACAGATCTCTGGTCGTGGATTGTTGCTTGTCTCTTCTGGGTATATGCCCAGCAGGGGAATTGCTGGGTCATATGGTAGTTCAATTTCCATCCGTTTTAGATATCTCCAAATTGATCTCCATAGTGGCTGTACATACCTGCAGGTCCACCAGCAGTGCATAAGCGACCCTATCTCCCCATAGCCTCTCCAGCATTTGTTACTTTCTGGCTTTTTGAATTGGGCTATCCTTCAGGATGTTAGGTGGTATCTCATTGTTGTTTTGGTTTGCATTTCTCTTATGGCTAATGATCAGGAGCATTTTCATATATATATATATATATATATATATTGGCCTCTCTGATTTCTGCCTCTGTGAAACTTCTGTTTAATTTCTTTGCCCACCTCTTCAGTGGGCAGTTAGTTTTGCTCTTTTTGGAAGCTATCAGGGTATTGTAAATTTTAGTAATAAGGCCTTTATCTGATTTGTCATTGCCAAAGATGTTTTCCCAGTCTGTCTGCCCTCTTATTACTCTCTTGGTGAATTCTTTCGATGTGCACAGGTGTTTTATCTTTAATATATCCCATTTGTCTATTTGAGCCTCCTCTGTGTTTGTGTCTTTCCCTATTTCTGATAGTCTATATAGTCCCTGTGCCAGTGTTTTCAAATTGTTCCCAATTCCCTCATTGATGGCCCTAATAGTTTGGGTTCTACTTCAAGGTCTGTAATCCACCTTGAATTTATTCTAATGCATGGAGTGAGGTAAGGGTCTTGCTTCATTTTTCTACAGATAGATATCCATTTTTTCCAGCACCACTTGTTGAAAAGAGCATCTGTTTCCCATTTGATACTTTTGGGACCCTTATCAAAGATCAGTTGTCTGTATGCTTGTGTTTTTATTTCTGGATTTTCAGTTCTTTTCCATTGGTCTGAGTATCTGTCATTATGCCAATACCATGCTGTTTTGACCACTGTGGCTATATAATATGTGCGAAAGTCAGGTAAGGCAAGCCCTCCCAGAATGTCCTTCTTCTTGAGGAGTTCTCTACTAATTCTGGGCTTCTTCCCTCTCCATTTGAAGTTAGAAATCATTTTTTCCATTTCTTTTAAGAAGGAGGATGGTACTTGTATCGGTATTGCTTTAAACTTATATAGTGCCTTGGATAGGACTGTCATCTTGAATACATTGAGTCTTCCGATCCACGAGCATGGGATATTTTTCCATTTCTTGAAGTCATTCTTGCTTTCTTGTAATAGTGTTCTATAATTCTCCTCATATAGATCTTTTGTTCTTTTTGTCAGGTATATCTCTAGATATTTCAATTTGTGCTTGGCTATTGTGAAGGATGTCTCTTTTTTATTTCCTCTTCTGTGGTCTTATCTGATGTGTACAGCAGACCAATTGACTTCTGATTGTTGTTCTTGTATCCTGCCACTCTGCCAAACTCCTCTATTGTTTCCAGTAATCCTTTTGTGGAGCTTTTTGGGTTTTCCATAAATATAATCATATCATCTGCAAATAATGATAATTTCACCTCTTCCTTCCCCAGTTGTATACCTTCTCTGTCTTTTCTTTGCCTTATGCTGTTAGCTAAAACCTCCAGTACGATATTGAACTGAACAATAGAGGGGACAATGGACATCCTTGTCTGGTCCCCTTTTTCAGTGGGATTGTGTTTGTCTTTTCTCCATTGACTATCACATTGGCTGTTGGTTTTTCATATATAGCTTGTATTGTCTTGAGGAATTTTCCTTCTATTCCCATCTTCTTGAGTGTCTTAAACATGAATTGGTGTTGAATATTGTCAAATGCT
>PVJH01002364.1:0-44721 GCA_004026705.1 Nesogale talazaci | reverse complement strand
AACCGTATTATTCTTATATTTTTCCTGTCAATATGGTGAATGATACTAATGGTCTTTCGTATGTTGAACCACCCCTGCATTCCGGTTATGAACCCCACTTGGTCATGGTGAATTGTTTGTTTTATATACTTTTGTATTCTATTGGCCAGTATTTTATTAAGGATTTTTGCATCAATATTCATTAGGGATATTGGTCTGTAGTTCTCAATTCTTGTGGGATCCTCGCCTGGTTTGGGTATCATTTTATTCTGGCTTCATAGAAAGTGTTTGGGAGTTTGCCATCTTTTTCTATGCTTTGGAAGAGCTTGTTTAGGGTTGGTGTCAGTTCTTCCCTGAATGCTTGGTAGAATTCTCCTGTGTAGCCATCTGGTCCAGGTGATTTCTTTGTTGGTAGTCCCTTGATAACCTTGTCTATTTCTTCTATTGTTATGAGTCTGTTAAGATTCTTGATGTCCATTGGAGACAATCTAGGAAGAGATTGCTTTTCCAAGAATTTGTCCATATCTTCCAAGTTGTTGAGTTCATTGGAGTAAAGATCTTTATAGTACTGAGTGACTATTCTTTTGATTTTATTGATATCCCCTCTTTCTTCCCTTATTCTTGCTATTGCAATTTTCTCTCTCCTTTCTTTGGTTGAGTCTGCCAATGGTTTATCAATTTTGTTAATTCTTTCAAAGAACCAACTTTTAGCAGGGTTTATTTTTTCCATTGTTATCTTATTTTCCCTCTCCTGAATCTCAGCCCTGATTTTTATTATTTCTTTTCTTTTGCTATTAGTGGGATTATCCTGCTGACTCTGCTCTAGTTGTTGTAAATTCTGTGTCAACGTATCAGTTATGAGACGCTCTTCCTTTTTCAGGTGTGCCTGTATTGCAAAGAAACTTCCTCTTAAGACTGCCTTTGCTGTGTCCCATAAGTTTTGGTATGTTGTGCTTTCATTCTCATTGGTTTCTAGAATTTTTTTAATTTCCTCTCTGATCTGGGTCAGCACACATTCCTTTTGCAATAGAGAATTATTCATTCTCCAACTATTTTCTCTAGTTCTCCTTACCTTCATTTTGTTTATTTCCAACCTATGGCAGAGTGGTCTGAGAATGAGTTCTGTATGATATCAATATGCTTAAATTTATGTAGATTCTCCTTTTGTCCCAGTATGTGGTCTATCTTCGAATAACTTCCATGTGGGGTTGAGAAGAATGTGAAATGCTTTTCCTTTGGATGAAAGACCCTGTAAATATCCAGCAAGTCAAACTGTCTAATTGTAGTATTTAGATCTCTCGCCTCCTTGTTGAGTTTCTTTCCCTGTGATCTGTCCTTCTCAGAGAGTGGTGTGTTGAAGTCACCCACTATAATTTTTGAGGCTGTAATTCCTTTTTTCATCATATGAAGTGTCTGGTTTACATATTCTGTGGATCTCTCATTTGGGGAATATATATTTAAGATGCTTATTGGATCATTGTCTACCCTTCCCTTAAGCATGATATAGTGTCCTTCTTTGTCTCTTATTATGGTTTGCACTTTGAGGTCAATTTTATCTGATATTAAGATTGCTACTCCAGCTTTTTTGGAATTGCTGTTTACTTGGTATATTTTTCTCCAGCCTTTGATTCTCAATATATATATATATATATTTTTTCTGTGATCTTAAGATGTGTCTCCTGTAGGTAGCAGATTGAGTGGGTATATTTTCTAAGCCTGTGTATTAATTTCTGTCTCTTAAGGCCTGAGTTCAATCCATTAATATTTAGGGCTATTATATCTATCTGTACACTCTGTGTTCTCATTTTATCTCTCTTGGATTAGATGTTTTTCTATTTCCATGGGTTGTGTCTATATCTGTTTGTGGTTCATTCTTGCCTTTCTTCCATCTCTGAGGCAGAGTTATCTTGGGGGCTGTTATCTCTTTGAAAGTTTCTGGATAGATTTGTTCTGCGTGTGTTAGGTCGTTGTTGTTCTTCTTCTCCCAGTCAGCCGGTGAGAATCTTTTGTAGGGCTGGGTTCCTTTTGGCATATTCTCTGAGATTTTCCTTGTCTTGAAAGACTCTTGCTTCTCCATCAATTTTGATAGATAATTTGGCTGGATAGAGTATTCTTGGGTTTGCATCATGTTCCTGCAATTTTCGGAATATGCTGCTCCACTCTCTCCTCTTCTTCATAGTTTCCGTTGATAGGTCCGAGCATATTCTTATCTGTTTGCCTTTATATGTGATTGCCCTTTTTCCCCTAGCTGCTCTCATAATTTTCTCTTTTTCTTCATAATTGTATAGCTTAACAACTATATGTCTTGGTGTTTTCTTCTTGGGGTTTAGTCTAGCTGGTGTTCTTTCCACCTCCTCTATGGTTATATGGTTTTCATTCATTAGGCTACGGAAGTTTTCCTCTAAGCATTCCCTCACTATTTTGGATGTTAGTTTTCTTGATGCCTCATCCTCTGCAGACTTATAATCCTAATGTTGTTTCTTTTCATAGTATCAGCCAGGCATCTAATATTTTCTTCTGCTTCTTTCATAGACTCATTAGATTTTTTCTTCCATTTATTAATTTCTACTTGTGAGTCCTCTAAGTCACTTGTCCTGTTCTCTGCCTCTTCCATTCTCTGGCTGAAATCTGAGAGCTTACTATTAGTTTTTGTTAGCTCACTCTTTAGTTCTTGGATTTCCCGTTGGTGCATGGCCTTTATGTCCTGTATCAATTCTTCTTTCTTCTTTAATGTGTGGCTTAGGAGCTGCATACGTATTAGTAACATCTTAAAAATTTCTTTCTGTGGTTGATCGATCTCCGCATTTTCTATGACTGCTGTTAGGTCCAGCTGATCTTCTTGCATCGGATCTAGTTTCTCTTTTCTTGATACTGTGGAAGCTGCTAGCTGTTTTTTGTTTGATTTATTCATATTAGGTGGCATTTTCCTTGGTGTTTTGTGGCCCTGGGGTCTCTCTTTAGGAGACTGGTCTTCTATTATAGCTTCCCTCAGGAACTGTTTGCAGCTAGGCCTTGCAGATCTGATCGAGTGTGTTGGCTGAGCAGGGGAGTGGGTTTAGGGGTGGGTTGGGAGTCCGGTGATCTGTTCCTGGCTAGGGGCGCTTGCCCCAGATAGGTGGGAAAAAATCCTCTAGCACTCTGGGGAGGGGAGGACTGGCTGGCTGTTTACCCAGGGGAAAATGTAAAGCAGACCTCTCTGTCCTGGGTCTTGAGGTGGGCGCCCTGAACTGGCAGTGCTGTGAGGAGTGCTGGCAACTGTGGGGAGTGCGGGCATTCCTTTCAATACTGTTAGAAAGTGTGGCCCAGGTGGGCAGGCTTGGGTTTAGGGGATGGCTTGATCTTATCCTGGGCAGTGGTGGTGCCTTTAAGGAGCACCTCGGTGAGGGCCTCCTGGGTGGGGGAGGGGCTGGCCCACCTTTGTGCTGGGGACACAGGAGTTCCTGGGGGTGGGGAGCGAGAGGTGTTGGTCTGTGTGGAGTGACCCTGGGCATCCTGGGCACCTTGGGGTGGGGAGGACTGGTCAGCGATTGCGCTTGGGCGCTCATTAACTGCAGGTCCCTGATCTCAGGGTCACGGATCCAGTGCTCTGAATTCCGCCAGCACAAAGAACCCGCAGCGTCTGTGCAGGCGGCGTCTGTGCCCGCGTCCGTGGGGAGCGCGGGTGTGTGGGTCTCGCCTGCTTCTGGTTCAGAGGAGGGCTCTGAGCTTTCCTGGAGTCACAAAACCCTATTTGAGAGCCCCACCCTTCCCTGTGTCACCCCCACTCACCGATCACCAGGAGCTCCGGGCTTGAGCTTCCTATCTGGCGGCCATCTTCCCTTGCTCTCCTCTCTACTTCCTTTTATGCTCATGTGTTACAGTCTCAGAAGCTCACAGGAGCAGTTCTACCCTGCCCTATATAGTTACTATGAGCTGGTATCAACTTGATTGCAGTGTATTTGATTTTTGAGTTTGTTGTTTAATTTATTCATATTTGTGAAATGTTCTATTTTCCTTCTGCTATTGATTTATAGTTTTATTTCCTAGTTGCCAGTAAAATAATTTGTATAATGTTTTCGTTTTTAATTTGACTCCTATTGACATGGAATTTTTTTCTACCCATTTACCACCAAACTACCATTGTCTGTGGACCTAATTGGGTCATTTGTAGACAGACTATACCTAAATCATATTTCCCTATCCATTAAACCCATTTTTGCTTTTGATTGGGGCACTCAACCATTTTCATTCAAATCAATTGCTGATAAGGAAGACTTTCTGGATGTTACTATTTGGTGTGTGTGTGTACATGCGCTTTATCTACCCCTCCTTCATTTCCTGCAATACAACTTTCTTTTGAATTTGGTTGACATTTTGAGATGAGCCACTTAGATTCCTTTCTTTTGTATTTTTATATCCTGTGACCCTTTAAAAAGATATATACTCTGTGGTTACTATGAGTAATACATTTGATCTTCTAAGTTCAGAGTTACCTAGTTTAAACTGTAAACCAATTTTACTGTAATAATATGAAAAATCTGTTCTTATGCTACTCCTCCTACCCTGTATGCTGCTGTCATGAATTACATTTTGTGCCCCAATGTAAATGTGTAATGATATTTATGGATTTATCATTTAAGTCAGGCAAGACTGACAATTTTGACACAAAATACCATAATACTGGCATTCATATTTACCCATAAATTATCTTTATTAAAAATCTATTTATTGTACCGTTTTGAGCTGCAAGAAGCAGGCAAGCTTTCCCATTGTGTATACTAGTAGCTTTCCTTTTCTACCAGAAGGACTCCCTTCATCATTTTCTATAGAATAGGTCCTATGGTAACAAGCTGCCTCAGAGTCTACTCATTTGGGTATGTTTTAATTTCATCCTCATTGTTAAAGAAGAAGTTTTCTGCATATAAAATTATTATTGAACTCTTCTGTACGCAACTTCAAATTATTAGTACACGTTTTTCTTTCCCCATAGTTTATGAAGCAAAATCATGATTTAATCTTACAGAGGACAACTTGCAACTAATGTTCCACTTCTCTGCTGCTTTCAAGATTTTCTCCTAATCTTTTGTTTTTGAGAGTTCAACTATAATGTGACTCGGTGTGAACTTTTAAAAAAATGTTCCTATTGGAAGTTTTTGAGCACCTTGGATGAGTACAATCATGTCTTTATCAAATTTGGAAAGTCTTAAATCCATATATTCTGATATAATTTCTGCCCCATCTCTTTCTTCTTCTGTAATTCCCATGACGCTGATGATGGTCAACTTGGTAGTGTCTTACAAGAGCTGTAGATTCTGTTGATTTTCTTTCCTCTTTTTTTTGTTAGTAAGATTCAATAATTTTAATAGTCTTATCTTCAAGATTTCTGAATGTTTCCTTATGCCAGTTTGATTCTGTTTTTGAAACCCTCCCGTGAGTTTTTTAGTTGTTATTATATTTTCCTTACTCAATATTTCTATTTGATCCTTTTAAAATTTACGCAAGGCAAAACACTAAGTGCTTGCTACATAGCAGTGGGGGAAGTAAAGCAGAGAGGTCCCAAGGGGGTGCCAAGGATAGATTTTGCAGCCGGGGTGTGGCATCTTATTGGACTTGACCAGAGGACAACCCTAGAGGTCAACGAAGAGACCTTGAACTATTTACAGGTTTTAATTTTTTGTCATTGATTATTTTGTTGTCACCATTGTTTTCATTTGTCGATTTCCTTTGCTATGTCTGTTTTTTTTGCATATTAGCTCTGCAGATCTATCTACATAAGATAGAGAGACTGGAGGAGAAAACAATTTGACCAATGGTTCTGGGGGGGACACAGGAGAGGAGGAAGTTGAGGAAAGGAGGGGGTACTGACCAACCCAGGGACAAGGGAACAAGTTATCCAAAAAGGATGGCGAGTAGGATGTAGGAAGCCAGGTAGGGCTTGACCAAGGACACTGTAATTGAAAGAAAACACTGAAAACCAAATGAAGCCTGAGCATGATAGTGGGAGAAGGGGAAATTAAAAAGAAATAGAGGAAAGAACTAGGAGGTAAAAGCATTTATAAAGTCTAGATATAGCCATGTATCTAGGTAAATATATTTATATATGATGATGGGGAAATAGATGTACGTGTATATATTTACAGGCTTAGTATGGTAGCAGATGGACATTGTGCTTCCACTCAAATACTCCTTCAATTCAAGAGCACTTTGTTCTATTAAGTTTGTATTCCATGATGCTCACCTTCCTGACCTGATTGCTGAGGACAAAGGTATGCATAAATAAATGTGATGAAGAAAGCTGATGGTGCCTGGCTATCAAAAGATATAGCATGTGGGGTCTTAAAGGCTTGAACGTAAACAAGCAACCATGTAGCTTATAAGTAACAAAGTCCACATGGAAGAAGCACATCAGCCTGCATGACTATCAGATGTCAAAGGGACCTGTATCAGGCATCAAAGAACCAAAAAATTATTGTGTCCCTGCCTTCCCAACATGATCACTGAAGACAACTGTGTGCATAAGTAAACATGGTGAAGAAAGCTGGTGATTCCTGGCTATCAGAAAATATGGCATCTGAGGTCTTAAAAGTTTGAAGGTAAACAAGTGGCCATCTAGCTCAGAAGCAACAAAGCCCACATAGAAGAAACACGGCAGTCTGTGTGACCACAACGTGTCGAAGGGACCAGGTATCAGATATCAAGGAACAGAAAATCATTCCATTCTCAATGAGGGGGAGTGCAGAGTGGGGACCCAAAGCCCATCTGTGGGCAACTCTTACAAAGGGTCATGGGGAGGAAATGAGCCAGTCAGGGTGCAGTGTAGCAGCAATCCCCTAGTTCATAAATACTACACACACACACACACACACACACACACTATCATGATCCCAATTCTACCTTACTGATCTGGCTAGACAAGATGATGTACACTGGTACAGATAAGAACTGGAACCACAGGGAATCCAGGACAGATAATCCCTTAGGACCAGTGGTGAGAGTGATAATACTAGGAGGGAAGGTGGGGTAGAGAGGGGGCACCAATTGCAAGTATCTGCACATAGCCTCCTCTGGGAGGGATAGACAACAAAAAGTGGGTGAAGGAAGATGTCAGACAATATAATATATGACAAAATAATAGTAATTTATAAATTATAAAAGGTACATGAGAGATAGGGGGCAGAAAGGGAGGGGGAAATGAGCTGATACATGGGGCTCAAGTAGAAAATGTTTTGGGAATGATGAGGGCAGCAAATGTATGAATGTGCTTGACATACAATGGATGGTTTGAGCCTCCAATAAAAGGATTTAAAAAATTATTTATTGGTATTTTGGTTGCTATATTATTTTATTGATATACTTTAGTTCTCTCCCTCTGTTGTTCTGTAACTCTTTGAGCATATTCAATATTGTTGCTTTAAAATATTTGTTTACTATGACCATTAACTGTGCTAGCTTAAAGATTGTTTCTACCACCTTGTTCTGTTAAGAATTGTCGGTTAGAAAGATTATATTTTCTTGTTTATTTTGTATGGTTAGCTTTTTAAAAAATTAGGGTATCTTAGTATTATAATGGAGTACTTATAACATTAGATGTTCTTTCCTCAGTGCTGTGGAAAAATTCTACTTACAAGTGATATTATTAATATTGTTTTATCATTCCCTCATTATGTTGGAACGTCATTCTTTGGTTAGACAAAGCTATGGATCTCTTCCAGTCAGTTGATCAGTCAGCTGTCTTCCTAACATTTTGGCATAGACTAAAGAGTGCTTCTAGTGATGCATCAGTGTGATAAAGCAACTCTCCATCCACTTATTTGGATTAGGGTTCTCAATGATTTGGCAGTTGAAGCCTAGTCATCCACCTTGATGTTACATAGTGCAATGCTATCACCTTTATAATTGGATCTACTTTAAGCTGACAATTCACTTTAGAAGATTAGGATGGAGCACAATCCCCTTACTGAAGTCACAGCCTTGAAACAATTGAATGGGGATTACCTTGGGAGCATGCCCTAATTCCTATAGAAGTGAACACCATGGGGAGGCTTGTTTGCTTCTCACAGTGTCTGGATTCTGCATCTGACTCTGGTGAGCTTACTTTTTTTAGCCTAAGCTAACAGTCTTCTATATTTTCTGTTTTTTCCAAGACTCATAAGTGGCCTTCCATGCTATGTTTGAGATCTCCAGCTATGCAGTCCACGCTGTTTGTGCAATCCTGCATCATCAGTCCCTGAGAGCTATGTAAATCAGAAGTGCAGCATAAGATCTGACCCACAGACTTGAAACTGGCTTAGACTTACCTGCTTCTACAACTACTTCAGCCATTTTCTTGATATAAATTTCTTTCTACAAATACATATATAAACATCACTGAGGAGCCTTGTTTTATAGTGGGATATGCACTGAACAGCTAACCACCAGATCAGTGGTTCAAACCCAGCAATTGCTATTCAGGAGAAAGATGAGACTATCTTCAGAATCCAAAAGGTTTTTCCTATCTAGTCCTATAGGGACTCTTTGAGTTTGAATCAAATGGTTGGCAATAAGTGAGAATTACTGTGCATACTTGTGGATAAGTTGAGTTTTTCAGCACATTTTAATGCAGTTTTTATGGTAAAATTAGGTGCCTTGACTGATATTTTGATCAGTTTATACTTGAGTATATGCAATAGCATTTCTTTTGCCTTTCTTGAGAACCCAGTCTAACACAGTTTGTTGAAGCATTTCAATTGGAATTTGACAATTCCTGGAGCCTTGCTTTTTTGCTAATGTCATCAATGAATCTTGGTCTTCTTCCTTCAATACCACTGATTCTTGATCAGAAGCTACCTGTTAAAATAGTTTAATGTCAACTAATTATTTTGTTGGAGTGACTCTGTATATTCTTTCCATCTTTTTTTGACATGTGTCAGGCAGGGTTCTCTTAGAGAAATAAAAATAAGGACACTAGTAATTCTTTTTATATATTTATATAGAGAGAAAGGTATATAAGATAAGAAAGAAACAGTTAACTATCTATAAAGCAGTACAGATTGCTTGGTGCAACTCACTTGCGTGAGGCAACTAGAAGACTGGCAGTCCTTCAAGTCTTGAGGGCCGCTGAGTAGTCCTCCGTAGAGCAATCCAAGCTATCTGGTCACAGGCAGCAAACAGCAGAGCAGGTCGCCAACAGTCAGCCAGATGACAGAGTCCAACAGTCCCCAACTCAAGAGATGTATATCCCAGGAGTGTGGCGAAGTAGGGCTTGAAAGAATCTCAACTCACAGCAACACAGTCCACGATCAGGTGTCCCACGGGTAGTGTTGCTTGGAGGTCGAGGCACAGGACAAACAAGGCAGCTCTCTGGTCCGAAGATTCGGAAACAAGACAGAGGGTGGGACTCGCCAAGTCCTTCCTATCTCTGCCCTTCAATTCATCCCATGTGTTCATTGGCCGTGCTGTCACAACAGATCCACCAATCTTCTGTGGCCATATTGGCATAGCAAACCTACCCATCACATGACACAACCTGAATAATTTAACATTTTACTTCTAGAAGCTTTCAATATTACAAATTGAGGCTTCAAATATGTGATAGTTGCATAATCTGGTGTCAAGGATTACGAATGAAGGAGTGAAGTCTGGCCTATCAATCAAGTGGGCCTGGCCTTCTTCTGACAATTCTGGAAACCCATCGTTCCCTTCTTGGAGGCAGTAGACAATTTTCTCTCAGCTCACTTCCTGTAAGATATCCCTGAGGAGAAGCCTCATGAACCTACCGTGATGCAGGCCTGGAAGCTGGAGAAACCACATGGGGACCCCTGCTAGCACTGAGATGCTTACAGTGCCACCGGATTCACAACATCACTGCCCATCCACTGCCCGAGATCGTACTGCATTTGGAATCATTACATGTGCTTCGTGAGTCTGAAGAGGACTTATAGGTTGGTATCAGACATACAGGCTAATATTGGACTTATGAACTTGGCCTGGACTGGGTTGGGATGTTTTCTCAATATTTAACTGATCTTGCATATTAATGTTTTTCTTATACCCATATGAATGTGTGCATGGATTTGTTTCTCTAGTCTACCTAGGCTAACAAAAAATGTCCCTTCATTTCCTTCAGTTTGAGATATGCTGAGTATGCGATTTCTTTTAAGCTGTCTAACACTAGGCTTTGCACTTTCCTTTTTTAACTGGAAATGATTTTATTGGGTGTTCTTAAAGCTCTTAAAATAACCCATATATCAATTGTATCAAGTATACTTGGGCATATTCTGCCATCATCATTTCCAAAACATTTTCTTTCTTATTTGAGCCCTTGATATCAGTTCCCCTTTTCCCCCTTGCTCCCCCTGGACTTTTCTTTATAATACTTGACTTTGTCTTCCTGAATTGCCTTTTGATATTTTATCTTCTTTACTTTAATTTTTTTTACTTTATTCCTTCTTTATGTTTTAGTTACTCTACATTCAAGAACAAGTTTCAGAGTCTCTTCAGATGAATGTTTGTCTTTCCTGTCTTCTGCTTGATGAATGACTTCCTCATTGCAAACACCCTTTCAACAATATAAAGGAAAACCATACATGTGGACCTCATCATACAGTACACATGGGAATCAAATGGGATACATTTATGGGAGGATATGATAGAGAACCTCAATATCATTAGCCAAAACAAAGCCAGAGTCCAACCATGGAACTGATCATCAATTGTTCATATGCAAATTTAATTGATGCTGACAAAAATTGAAACATGCTCCTGAGAGGCAAAATACAACATTAATTATAGCTTACACATACTTAAATAGAATTTAAAGAACACTAAACACCCAGGAACACCAGGCATAACGAAGTCAAAATGTCATGTGAAAAAGATGTCTTCCTTATTTGGTCCAATTAGCATAAATCTGTTAATGAGAGAGATCAGCATGAAGACATGGGGAGGGGAAAAACGACCCAGAGCCCTGGGGATAATATGGAATATATGGGATATAAGGCTGAACAGTTGGACCTTTGAGATCGAAGAGTCAAAATATATTGCTGGCTTTGCCAGCTGTATGTAAACAACTTTTGGTATCCTTTGAAAACCAGAATAAGCACATAAACAAATATGTCAGAAGAGCAGCTACATACTGGGGAGTAGAAGAGATATTGATTTTCTCAAGCAAAGAAGTCACATTTGAAATAACAAATATAATTGGTGCCACATCAGATTAGTCCAGTACATACACACTGCTATGGATAAGAGCCCACAGGACAGAGAATCCAGGATAGATAAATCCCTCCAGACCAACAATGAGAATAGAAATACCAGGAGGGGAAGGAGAAGGCTGAGGAAGAAAGGGAGAATCAATCACAAAGATCAATATATTACCCTCTCCCAGGGGGGTGAACAACAGATAAATGTGTGAAGGGAGACAGAGAACCATTTAAGATATGAAAATAATAAACTATAACTTATCAAAGGCTCATAAGGGAGGGAAGGGGAAAATGAGGAGCTGATATAAAGGACAAGTAAAATGCAACTGCTTTGAAAATGATGATGGCAACATATGTACAAATGTGCTTTATACATGGATGATTGTATGGGTTGTGATAAGAGATGTCAGAGCCCCCAATAAAATATTTAATTCAAAAAAGTTATGATTGTCTACTGTCATTCTCCAAAATTCATATATATATATATATATATATATATATATATATAATGGATCATATAAAATTTTCACAAGTCAAAAGGGAAAATTGAGGAAGGATATGATGGGAATCATGCTTGCAATTTTTAAGCTTTGATAATGGCGCTAATCTCTGCTATACCAGCATGACTATGGCATTTCCTTTGGTTTGCTATTTCCTAAGTAGACGTAGTTCTGATTACATTCCGCTCCCCTTCTGCCCCCTTTTTTCTCCTACTATAATAGCCCCTACTCCACATGTCAGGAATCTACTGCAGGTTTTTCTGTATGTATATTACATGTATGTGTTCTGGAACTGAGAAAAACATTACAGCGGGCCTTGAGAACCCACTGGATTTATTGAGATCATCATGAGCTACAAACGGATTAGTAATCTGACCTATCTGTACTCCTGCTCGGATTTGTGTGTCACAGTGATGTTTTGGTCTCCAAGAATTACTGTCAGTTCAGAGTTATTGTCCAGCAATACCAGAACAGTTTGCATTACTTTTAACAATGTCCACTGTCATGAGAAGCAATTGATCATTTAGGCAAAGGTAAGGAGATTCACAGCATAATATTTTAGCAGTGCAGTGATGTCCCTTCTTAAGAGGATATGTTCTCTTCATTTAAGGGGTTCCAAGTCAGGAAATGGGACCAAATCTGGGATTTTTCTTGGGTGAGGGAGGATAGTACTGTTTAACAATTCAAGTTAGACTGCTGCACATTTAACCTAGTATTCTTCAACTTGTATAGATCAATAGATCATCCACTTATTTCATTATTATAAACACCATGTCTAAGAAGAAAACATCATAAGTCTATACAAGTCAGACTATTCTGATGATTGCTTTGGGTCTGTTTTCCATTGAGGCAACTGCACTGACAATGTCTTTGTCAATTAAGCGTTGCTACTTGGCTCCTACCATCATGTGGTCCAATAAGTCTCATTGCAGTTAAGTATTCAGTACCATTGGTTCTCGATCATATCCTCCTAAAATGGTTGACTATTGACTACTTATTTTTGGTATAATATCTCTGTATACTCTATCTTCCATTTGTCTTTCCTGCATTTGAAACCACCCCATAACTGTGGCTTGACAGAGTTGAAGGTGGGGTGATCAGATTTTGTGGAGTCAACTCCAACTCATACTGACCCTCTGTGTGTCAGAGGAGAACTGTACTTGTTAGGCGTTTCTATGTATGGTTCTTCAGAGGGAATTTCAAGGCTTTTCTGTAGAGGGTCCTCAGAGTAGACCTGAACCACCAACATTTCAGTTAGCAGTCTACTGGATTAGCTGCCTAGACATTCAAGGAGTTTGTAGGTAGAAAATAAAGTGGTGAATCCTTGCCTTCTATATACAGAAGTCAATATATGTCATTTAAAAATCTGAAGAATGGGACTATGTACATATTATTTAGATATATATGAGGTCTTTATGAATGTATCAGAATAATCCCTTTATCAAAATCAATTCAACAGCAATTGATGATTGACATCTGATATAGGATAGTAAAAATAAATGGGTTAAAATGGATGCTTCACCACAATGAAGTACCATTTTACACCTAGGATAACTGTTATGAGAGACAGAACAACATTAAAAATGAGCCTGCAAATTAGAAAATAAAAAAGTGGTACCAAGGAGGTGAATAAATCAGAATCGTATGCATTATGGGAATGTAAAAAGGTGCAGCTCCTATGGACACTAGTCTGACAATTTCTCAAAAAGCTAATCACAGAATTACCACATGTCCCGGAAATTTTGCTTTTAAATACATTCTCCAAAATCTGGGAACAGACACTCGAACAGATACGGTGTATCAATATTCACTGAAGTATTATTCACAACAGTCAAAATGTGGAAACAGATCAAGTGAGTATTGATAAATGAATGGAGAAAGAAAATACTGTTCATCTATATAATAGAATATTTAATAAGTCATAGAGATGAAATTTTGATGCACGCTATGACATAGACAAACCTTTAAAACAATATATTATATGACACAAGTTAAATGCAAAAGGACAAATATCGCATGTTCCTTCTTAGATAAAACACATAGAATTGGCAATTGCATAGAGACAAAGGACTGATAGAGAGACTGTGGAAGGAGATTGAGATGTTTTTGCTTAGAAGACAGTGAGTCTGGGTTAGGTTGGTGAAAAATTTGGGTCAATGAATAGTGATAATAATTGTACAACATGCTGAATGCAAGGAGTGTCATTGCATGGTACATGTAAAAAATCATCAAAATTGCAAATTACTCATATGTAAGAGTGCTTCAAAATTTCAAAAAATGAAATAATCAAAAGGCAACATTTTGAAACAGCCTCATATATATATTTCATAATAGTACAATTTCTTTAACTTAAAAATAGTTACCATTTGATAGCAGATCTATGAATGGTAGAACTGCTGTTTTTCATTAACAAACCTTTTGACTATACATACTTGTAACCTTGATAATAAAGATCACTTAAATTTATAGATAAAAATTATATGTGAATATAGTAAATAAATATAAATGACAACACAGTTCTATAACCCAGTTATTACTGTGTTAACATTAGTCTATGTACATGCATATATCCTTTTATGGCAGCACAGAAGTACATTTTAGACTGTTTAAAAGGGAGTGACATGGCTAGGAAAGAAATGCCTTTAAATTAAATCAAAATTATAAAGTGTATTTTTCCCCAGGATATACTTCATTTATTTTATTTGAATATAACAGAAGGCCTATATAATGACATAAGATGACTGATTACTTAAGATAAATGTTTGGTTTCAGAACATACTACTTCCTAAATTCTCTCTTTAAAGTTATAAAAATTAAAAACAGTACTAAAATATTGAAGTGGCTACATGTTGTTTTTAAGCATGTTTTAATTTTAGAAATAACTGATTGACAACCAAGCCTGAAAGGATAGAGATGATGTCATTTTACAGCTTCTCCATTTTCAATTCTTACTTTAAAAAAATCAATTGCAGCTTTTTCAAAATAAGAATCTAATATTTGGAAATCATCTTCTTTGCCCTGAGGTAAATGCAGGCATTATTCACTATAAAAGAGCTTAGCTATTTCATAGCAGTGAATGATGCTCAAATTATTTGAATGACAGGGTAGGAGGAGAGTGATTGATTACAGGGCCGCCCAGCTTTAAAGGGCCCTTGCTTTTCTATCTCCATAAAAATTAATTATTCTGTTTTTGAGAGTAAAAATTTAAGTACACTTTTAGGATTTCTGCCTGACATTTCTGGGTTGTTTATTAAGCTGGCATAATTTATCTCTTGCTCTAAGCTATTATGTAGCTTTTATTGAGTAGGTCTTACTTATAATAGGGTTGTTTTGAGTTAGAATCATCTTAATGGCAGTGATTTAGGTGGTTTAAAAAAAGACTATTTATAATAAATTTTTACAAGTGGGGCCACTCTGTGTTACTTGTACTCAAAAAAAAATCCTTGTGATACCTTTATTTAGGATGAATTTGGTTTGTCTTGTAATTAAAACATCTTTCATGTGTTACTAAATTGCTAACAATTAGTAAAAATTGGTATAGAAATCTTAATATGTAGTGCTATCTATCAGGTATTTCCGAGAGTGCATTCTGAGTAATTTTAGTTCCTTGGATGTTTATACAAGTGATATGAACTTGGAAAAGCGGTTGGATACATGCATTTCTTTGATTTTCAAATTTTAAAGTATTTAATTGTTCATTCTGAATCACAAAATGTGTATATTACTCAAGTGTCCAGGTTTTTTTGTCATGTAATACTCATCTCTCCAGTTTTCAGGGAGAATTCTAATTGATTCAGAGAACACTGGAAAGTGAATTAAAGCAAATGTGGCTAAAATTTAGCACTTTATCAGTTATTTTCTCTTTTGATGCATTTTAAGTGTTTAATTTTTATTAATTTCTGTTATCTTTTCAACTGAGGGGTTTCTGTTTCTTTTGTTGTTGTTGGCTTTTTTCCCTGTTTTTTTGTTTGATTTTTTTAAATGTGAAAGACAGGATAGAGAAATCTATAAAGACAATAAATAGATGAAAGTTTCTGGGGGTTATGGTTGGGGAGTTTGCTAGGAAATGAGGAGCTAATAATAATGAATATGAGAAAGAAGAAAATGTTCTAAAATTGATTGCAGTGATTGTTGCACATTCCTTTTAATATGTTAAAACTACTGGACTGTTTGATATGTGAATTCCATATCAATAAATTTTTTTAGTTTAAAACTACAGTGGGTTGAGCTTTACAATTATTGCATTTCAGGGTTTCCTGTGGGAGATGAAAAACTGTTCAGTGAGCTACAAGGACACTCTTGGGCCCCTTCAGTCTGAATTATCTCATTCAGTGTTTCCCAAAGTGGGTGGTACCTCACACTGGAGGGGACTGGAATGCTCTGGGAGGGTGCTGCACAAGCAGATACACTCTAGCCTGAATTATGGACTATAGGACACCAGTTTTTTAAATCCAAGGGGTCACTGAGTAGAAGCTTGTGGGTTGGTTGATTAGGTTTTGATTTTTGCTTTCCTGGAAAGGAGGTAGTGTGCTCAATCAGTTAAGGAACCTATGTTCTAGTCAAGGGGAGGAGCAGCTTGACAGGTGCTCATGGCTGTTCAGGTTGAAATGATATGGGAAGGCTGGGCCACCATGCTTTCAATAGCCATCCTTTTTACAACAGCCACATCAATCCAATTCCTAGTTAGGAAGGTTTCTCTTTTTCTGCTTGACCTTTTGGGGCCACCAGAGACTTCCTCCACTGAAGGTCAATCGGATGAGCACTGCTGCCAAAACAAGCTGCCTGTCGTTTCACTTCCTGGATTTGCTTCTTTGTTTTTGTTTTCCTCTGCCTGACTCATGCTCTTGTAAAACATTTCAAAGCAATCTCTACAAGTTCAGATGTATTCATACCAATTCTCCCTTCCAGCTTGTGAAGTTTGCTTTGGATATCAGGGGTATCCTGGCTAGGTGAAGCAATTGAGGCACATGGCTTCAGTACATTTCTCCTTTGGCTTTGTCGAAAAGCATGTGCTGTTCAAACATCTGGGGTGAGCATAGTTCTGAGTACAGTCTGACTATCACAGCAAATGTGGTCAAAAAAGACAACTGCTCTTGCCATGACTGTCCCGTGTGCCTTTGTACAGAATTGTGCTGACTCTAATGGGCATGGAAGGGCGGCTGAAATGGAGCCAAAAGTAACATATGGGGCCTCTCCTGTTAATGTAGAGGTGAGAGGATTTTCTACAATAACTTGGGCACAGATTTTTTTTACCACATTTTCCAATTTGGAACATAAAGGTCTAACTCAAGGTCTCAATATGGATCACCATACTCCTACAATTTTTATTTTTGGTCACATAGCCTTATATATGTATTGTGTGCATATATATATATAAATATATATGTATATACTTCCCCCCCAGTAAGATCTTAACCACAATTCGACCAATTTTTAAAGATATCCTCCATCCTAAAAGAGGACTCTCAGAAAATTCCTGATGATCCAAATACTTTCAAAGTCACATATACAAATTCAGCTTCTTGAATCAGAAATATACAAATGCTAAATCCACACTGAAGTATAGATACAGGCATCACAGATGGCCTCCAATTCTGTACCCATATGATCAAATACTAGACAATTTGTCCCCAATACACAACAGACCCTCAAAGTCTCAGAGTCAGAACAGAGTAGTTCTGAAAAATTGAATTCCTCTTTAACTTTGGGGGGTCCACCATGACCATGTGGGATCCATGGCAAGTATGCAATGTGGGTTAACATTAAAGAATTAATGTAATTATCACATAAATCAAAAGAAAGTGACAACTTGAGTTATCAGTTGATATAAGAAAAGGCACAAAATCCAGTGTTTATTTCTTTATTTCATATATATATATGATTTTATTGGCAATTCACATATCACACAATTTAATAGCGTAAGCATATTAAAATATTGTGGAATCATCACCACAATCAATGTCATTACATTTTCTACTTTCTTTTGCTATTATTGTGAGCTACATATTTTCTCCTAATATCCCCCACCATAACCCCAAGAAACTATCCAGTATTTCTCTCTATGGATTTATGCATCCTGGATTTCGTATAAAGAAGTCATACAAAAAGAAAAGCCAAAACAACAACAATACCTCAACTAGCAAAATGAACCAGAGTAAAATTTCAGTCAAAAAGCTAATGGAGATAGAGAGGTGGCGAGATGACAAATGAGTTACACACGCCGAGAGGACGCTGCAGGAAGCCACACATGAAAGCCACGGAGAGGTCTATTCCATTATTTCATCATAAAGACCAGTCAGTAGACACAGGTTCACGAGGTTGTAAAGAGCTGTAGGTATGTGGCTCAGGAGCTGTGACGTAACCCCCTCCCAGCTGTGACCTGCTCCGGCCTTCTTTTAACCCCAGCACAGTTGCAACTGGCTCTTTTGTATCCTTTCTCTATTTCTCTCTCTTTGTTAACGGTGTCACTGCCACGGCCAGTTCGTGACTGGCTTGGAGCTTTGTTTTAACACTGCCACAGTCACCTTTCAGGGTATACCCAGCTTCCAAGGCACCTTCACCCAACCTCCGTGGGGCTCCACAACACCCTGGAGACTTTTGACTGCCCTTTACCTGGTTCTCCTCTGCTGAGGTCAACCCTGCCCACCCTCCACGGAGCTCCACTCTGCCACAGGCACACTGCCCACGCCTCCCTCCCCCCAAGGTGCTCCATGCTGCCAGAAGCCATGCCACTGCAGCTTCCTGAGTGATCGCCCTGAGCAGTTCCACCCATGCAGTCCACAGCTGTCCAACAAGTGTCCTCTGAGAGGACCATCTAATTTACCCTTCAAACAACAGAATCCTGGTTGGCTACAGAGAGAGTAAACCTCTAGCGATATAAAGCAGTTGTCTTACCCCACAGTGCAGTTGACTCAGGCAGTCCGCAGAAGCTTTCCTACAAGCCCCCCAAAGAGGGATCCCAGTGCTCTTTGACTTCATGGAAAATGGCACAATTTTCTCCAAAACAATATGCAGGGAGCAGTCAGTGCCCAACAACCTCAATGCAAAGGCAGCAGAAACAAAATGCAATGATGAAGTCCTGAACCTAATCAGGTGCATATAAAATGCAGACATTGATCAACTACAGAAAGAAATCAGCAGACACCATGAAGAAAAGGAGAAAATGGAGTAACAATTTCCAAATACTGAAAGAAAATAATGTCAACCCAAGAGTCCTCTATCACATCAAACAATATATCAAGACAGATAGAGAAGTAAGAATCTTCCTGGACAAAGAAACACTCAAAGAACACATCAAAATAAACCCAGATCTACAGAAAATTCTTACTGAAGCACTGTGGTCAGAAGAACAACATTTTCCAAGCACAAATAGGGGACCATCACATAAAACAACCTCATCCAGTTGCCAACACATCAGAAACATCTCCCAAAATAACATTAACTCATTGACAAAAAGAGAGCAAAATGACTCCATACACAAACACACACATACACACAGTGCACTGTCAAAGGGAGGTAAGTAACACCCCCCCCCAAAGTAGAATGCGACTTCACAAAGTCACAGATGGATGCAATGATCTGAACTCATCAATTAAAAGGCAAAGACTAGCACACTGGCTTAGACAACATAATCCATTGATCTTGTCTAAAGGAGATGCATCTCAAGATTGCAGACAAAAAGTAAGTTAAGAATTAAAGGCTGGTGAAAATATACGAAACAAACAGGAATGAAAAACAAAGCAGGGATTATAATCCTAATCTCTGACAAAATTGATCTCAAGGTATAAACCAAAACAAGAGATAAAGAGGGATAGACAGAGATCTTTAATAAACATCAGTGCAGAAATCCTTACAAAATATTGGCCAAAGGAATACAGAATAATTCCTTGTGACCAAGGGGAATTAATTCCAGGGATGCAGGGATGGTCCAACATCTAAAAGTCCATGAATATTATTCACTACATTGACCAGAAAAAGGATAAGAACAGCATGATACTATCTATAGACTTAGAAAAAGCACTAGACAACATCCAATACCGATTCCTGTTTAAGACACCCAAAAAGATAGAAATGGAAAGAAACTTCCTCAATATAACACAAGCTATATATGGAAAAGCAAGAACCAATGTGCAAATAAAAATTTTTTGCTGAGTCATAACACCAAACGAGTGGGAAAACATCTCTTAACAATGTAGCAGTCAAAGGAGAAAAAGAGGAAAACAATTCCACTGAAAAAGAGGACCAAATAAGGATGTCCTTGTCCCTAATGCTATTCAGCATTGTACTTCCTAGCTAACAATATAAGGCAAATGAAAGACATTAAAGATACCCTTCTGAGACAAGAAGAAGAGAATCTACTATTACTTGCAGATGATATGATTTTATACATTGAAAACCCCAAACACTCCATAAAAGGAGTACTGGAAGTGATACCAGAATATGACAGAGTGGCAGGATACAAGCTAAACAAACAGAGGTATATCGGATTGCTAAATACATCTGGCAAGAACACGGAAGAGGATTTATAAAGGTAGTATCCTTCACAATAACCAAGCACAAATTGAAATATCTAGGGCTATCCCTAAGCAATAGAACAAAAGATTTGTACGAGGAAAACTACAGGACACTACTACAAGAAACAAAATGTAATCTCCACAAATGGAATAAAATTCTATGCATGTTGATTGGAAGACTCAATATAGTAAGATGCCATTCTTACCCAAGGCATTATAAAAGTTTAACACTATCCTGATTCAAATATCAACATCTCTCTTTAAGGAATTAAAAAAAAAACATCTGACTACCAACTTCATATGGAGAAGGAAGAAAAGCAGAGAACTCTTCAAGAAGGACAAAGCAGGAAGGCTTGTTTCACCAGACTGTGGCACCTATTATGCAATCACAGTGGTCAATTCAGCATGGTACTGGTATCAAATGGATAATCAGACAAGAGAACAGAACAGAAAATCCAGAAATAAAAACATCCGCATTTAGACAAGAGATCTTTGATAAGGGCCCCAAAGGTAACAAATGGGAAGTGGAGACCATCTTCAACAAGTAGTGCTGAAAAAAAAAGGTTATCTACCTGCAGAAAAATGAAGCAATACCTGTATCCATGCTCAAGAATAAAGTCAATGTGGATCTCGATCTTCAAGGTAAAACCCCAAACTATTAGGACCATCAACTAGGGAATTGGCACTAACCTAAGAACTTTGGTGCAGGGAATAAATTGGCTTTCAGAAATGGGGAAAAACACAAATACAGAGAAAGCACAAATTGACAGGTGGGTTATACTGAAGATACAATACCTGTGCACCTTCCCCTTCCCCTCCTAATATCACTACTCCTATTATTGGTCCTGAGAATTTGTCTGTCCTAGATTCCCTGTGTTATGAGCTCTTATTTCTATCAGTGTACATGCTCTGGTATGACCATGTGGGCTTTGTTGCTTCTCATATAGATCACCACTTGTTTAAATCCAAGCCTTTAAGACCCCATATGCTGTATCTTTTGGTAGCCGGGAACCAACAGCTTTCTTTGCCACATTTGCTTATGCACTTTCTTTGTCTTCAGTGATCAGGTTGGGAAGGCAAATATCACAGTGCCAGGTTATTAGAACAAATTCTTCCTGGGTTTGTTGACATCCCCATTCCTTTTCCTGCCCCCCATTCCCTGTCCCCCCCTGAAACCATCAGTTCCATTGTTATTTCTGTAGATTGTGTATCCCACATATTTTATCTAGATAAAGATGGAAGAAAAATAAGAAGCATGAGGACCATATACAACTATCTAAAGTCAGTGGAAAGAGGTTAATAGTGATGAACTAGAATAAAACTAAATGCCACCACATCTTACTATTCTCAAAAAGCCTTCTTAGTAGATAGGACATGTTCAGAAAGTGGTAAAATGTGCCGTTTGCTTATATGTCCCATGGAGATGATTTATAATGTTCTCCAATAAAAGGATAATGGTGCCTTTAGCTTACATCAGGAAAATGTATAGACACATAACTGTAATTTGGGTTCACATTTAACCATAGACCTATTCTAAGAACAATTGGCTATTATGATCTGGCCTTACTCAATATTTGCTCTCATAAAGAGATCACTGAAGGTGTGGGTGCATGGTGTGGAAATCACATGGCACTTGGCTATCAGAAGTAATTGTCTAGGGTCTTAATGGCTTAAAACAATCAGTTATCTATGTGGGCTGATAGCTAGTCCACAAGGAAGAAGCACATTTGTCTGTATGATTTAAGGATTGTAAATAGTGAAATCTAAGACTGGACAAGGGAATGATTTTATAGCTTAAATTATGAGCACTTAAGTTGCAGGACTACAGATGAAAGTGAAAATCCAAATTTTACTTATATAGTTTCTACTTGGATTAAACTACCAGTGAATTCCCACTGACAATTGGCCAGGAATGTGAATAGCTTTGCTATCGCCCAGAGTATTTTGGAAAGTGGATTAAGAAGATGTAGTTAAATTGTAATTTAAAACCTTATCATTTTTTCTATTTTGTCCCAATTTAAGTTTATTGTTTTTTATGATTTTTGTTATTTTTTAATTAAAAGACCATTTTAACTGGGCCTTCTGTACATTTTTGTAGGCCTCTTTATGCTTTCTTGCAATAGTTTTCTGTAGTATTTCTTTGTACAAGTCTTTTATTCCTTTGGTTATATTTATTTCTAAGTATTTGCCTTTCATGTGACTATTATAGATATTATTGTCTTCTGGATATTTTTTGGACTGCTTTTTCGTGATATATAGGAATCCAATTGATTCCTGCTTATTTTTCTTGTATTCTGCTACTATACCAAATTTCTTAATTTTTTCTAACAACATTTTTTTGCAGTTTTTGAGAATTTCCACATATAAAATCATGTAATCTGACAATAATGAGAATTTCACTTCTTGTTTACTCAACTGAATTCCCTTGATTTAATTTTGTGGTTTAATGATTTTTGCTAAGACTTCCAGCATGATGTTGACTAAGAGTGGTGTCTGGTTCGTATGCTCAGAGGAAATGTTTTCAGTTTCCCCCTGCTAATATGATATTGACTGTGGCTTCCTGTATACATTCAGTTTTATTTTGTGTTAGAAAAATTAAAGAAAATAAGAACAGAGGGAAATACCTCAACATAGTTAAGAGCATAAATAGAAAACTGATGACCACTGATTGTCTTGGTGGAGATGAACTAAAAGCATCTCCTATGAGAATGGGGACCAGAGAAGAATTCCCTCTCTCTCTGTTCTTATTTAATCCTGACCTGAATGTAATATTCAGAGACAGAAGGCAAGAATGGGAAACAAACATATCCTAAATACAAAGAAGCAACTCTATTTTCAGATGATATGATCATAGAAATAGAATATCCCAAAGACTTGGATGGACTTTGAGGACATATTGCTGAGGGATAAAAGACCTGGAGACAACAAATCTGTGAGAATCCTCTCTCAATCTGATACAATACACAATCTTATTTCAACTATTCCTTTTATTCTATCTTGATGTGTCTTTATTTTTTCCATCATATTGAGTAATTAACCCAATTTGTGGTGAGTAACCTTTTGGCTGCTCCACTTGGGACTTAACCTTTGAACTTTCTTGGATCTGTAATTTTCTCAATCTTTCTGGATTCAATAAGTCCATGTAGCACTTTCTGTATTTATTTCTTTCAGCGGTGAACTTTTTGAACATCTATGGTGAACTTTTTGATCCCCAGGCTGAGAACTGACCTTGGACTCAATGATGGCTTTGCCAATTAAAAGTAAGGACATACTTTAAAGATAAGTACATACAAGAAAAAGAAGGGGTTTCCTATTCAGAGGGTAAGATCTTTGGGGAGTTAGCAGAAGGTTGATTGGCTGAACTTAGTAATGTTCTACAAATAAGGCTAATTCAATGTTGACAAAATATAAGCTCCTCTGAGGAAGTAAAATATAATCAGCTAGACAAAATTTTGATTTCAATCCACTAGGGTGTGTTTTGAAGATTTGGTTTTACTTTGGGTAAAATATTATGGAAAAATCTGGAATGAATTTTCACATAATATTATGTGGTCTTCTGTTGTCATTGTAATGTAAAGGTAGAACTGATAGCTTTAAGATCTGTTGTTTAAACACACCAGTTTCTTGGTGGGATGAGGCTTAATGCTTCTGAAAAGACTCACCACCTCAGAAACCCGGCATTGGATCACTCTGGATTGGAATCAATGGATAACAGTGAGTTCTGAAATTGTGAGATATGGCCCCATTGCACTCTGGTAGATTGTCAAAAAAAGATCCAAAAGCAACTCATTGAATTATAAATAACATTTTGTGGCTTGCTTTGTTTTGGAAGGGAAATGAGATGAAAAAATATCAGTGTAAACTTTCATGACTTTGTGGCAAAATAAGGATTTATAAAGAGTATAAGATATTTTCTGAAAATGGAAAGGAATAAATATAGAAGCAGAATCCCAGGAAGAAGCCCGCTGTTTGGGAGGCCAACTTTGCCAAAAGCTCACCATTCCTAAGTCCCCAGAAGTTCTCTGGAAGCTGAGGTTTGCACTCATCCTCCTATTTGCAGCATTTGGGGATTTGTATTAAGGAAAAGGAAATGGTTATCACTCCTCCTCTTAGAAGTCCTGGCTCTGAAGACTAAAAAACTCAGTGCACACCCTCAGATGCCTTATGTACATCACCTTTTCACCATTTCTAATTTGTTTAATTAAATCAATAATTTGCAGTCCTATAGAGAAGACCCTAAATGGATGCATGGCCTCCTTGGTGTCCATTTTTAAGATTCATAGCTCCATTTGGAGTGATTGTCAATCACCAAGTGACATTTTGTTCACGCAGGAAAAAGAACAATAGCGCTTGTGAAGGATAAAGAGGAGGCAAGTTTTCCCCACTACTCATAGCTGACTCATATCTGAATGAGAATTCCCTGTAGAATGACTTGTGTCGTATGCAAAAATTGAGTGAATTTCTTATGCAAAACTGAACCTGTCTCTCAGTAGGAATTCAAGAAAATGTTGGTAAACCAAAGACTAAATTAAAAGCAAAAACCAGAGGGAGAGGCCCAGTCTTTCTAGGAAGGATGAAATAGATATTGTCTTCAGAGTTTATACCCACCACAAACAGGCACAGGGCAGAAGAGAAGCAGAGAAGATGAAAGCAGAAGCCTCAGTTGTTTACAGTGGTTCTAACTCCCTGATGCCATGACCCTTTCATAAAATTCCTCATGTTGTGGTGACCCCAACCATCAAATTATTTTATGTTGTTACTTCATAACTCTAATTTTGCTACTGTTATGAATTGGGCAACCCCTGTGAAAGGGTTGTTCAACCCCCAAAGAGTTCATGACACACAGGTAGAGAACCTCTGAGTTATTTACAGCAGCCATCAGTCAAGGTAAGAGAGGGGGATAACACAGGTGGGATCATTCCTGACTTAGGAAAACCCATTTTGCTTGGTGCCAGCAGGATGGATATGATAACAGAGAATGCTACAATAGCTATTGGCCTGGTGAGAGGAATATGGAAATTTGACATCTAAAGAAAAGAAAGGGCCTACTCACATAATTTTCTTAAATTCTCCCCAAATACCCAGAAGACTGAGATAGACAAGGACCAGGCAATTCATCTCAAGGAACCCCTAGATAAGTTAAAATTCACAAAATTGACTATTTTCCTTCTTAAATAGCAGAGTTACTCATTCAATCTGCACTAATTTAGAGGGAAGTCACAAAGGAAAAAGTGTCCATGATAGAAGTTATAAAAAGAGAGTTTACCCAAAGATTTATATAACCAGTGAACTGCTCTGTTGGTAACAGAACTTTATTTCACCCCATGCCTGAACGTCCAGTCCCTCTGCTGGGAAGAGAGCTGCCGTGCAAACTCTAGGCTCAGGTCATCTTCCATCAGGGATGACAAACTCTTTCTGTGTGTCCTGGGCAGTGACAGAGCTTGTCAAACACAAACCTGGATCAGCAGTGGTTTGTTCAGACTTTCAAAGTCATTAACCAAGTGCTCAATGGTCCCCAGCTCTTACACTTTTCTGTCTACTTTACTGGGTGAGTTTGTTTGATTGTCAGCCTTGTTGCTATGTGGTGCTGACTCACAGAGATCCCATGTACAACAAAATGGAACACTGCCCAGTCCTGTGTTGTCTTAACAAGTATTCTTATATTAGAACCCATTGAGGGTCTTCCTCTTTTTTTGTTGTTGCTCCTCTACTTTACCAAGCATGATGTCCTGTTTTAAGGACTCATATTTTCAGAAAATAGATCAAAAGACCATAAGACTAAGTCTTGTCAGCCTTCAGGAGAATTCTGGCTACATGTCTTCCAACAGAGATGCTTGTTCTGTTGGCAGTCCATGGTAATTTCAAGATTCTTTGGCAGGGCATTGTTCACATGCATCGATTCTTCTTCAGTTTTACTTATTTGACCTTAGATTCTTATTCTCAACCTCAGATATATATTTTAGAGCTCTCCATGCTCATTAAGCTGTGTGGAAGAATAAAGCACTACTAACTTCTAATCAAAAGACTATGAAACATACTTCTACCACAGTCCAACTCCTTGAAACTATTCATTTGCACTGAATAGTGACTGTCATGCATGATAAAGCCTATTAGAGGAGAACACTGAAATTTTCAGGGGTAAATGTTATGCAAATCAATCATTTGGCAGCTTAAAGGCTGGCACAATTAACTCTATTTATGCTCCTTTAATCCTACATAATTCTTTACATGAATTCAAAGAGCCAGAATACTCAAAGAAACATTAAAGCTTATCAGGAATGAGGAACATCTCGTTCATATGGAAAGCAGAAACATGTTCATAGTATAAAAAAGCATATACTCCTGATGACAAAGTGGTGATTGCAATATGGCTGTATGAGTGGGTAAAATAATACATTTAGGATTTAGACTACATGTAGTAGTTCATGGATTTCCCCCTGTACTGGATGTCAATCTTAAAATTACTCTCCATCTGATGACCTCAATCAGGTGGAAAGACTGCACAAATGAAACACACTTTAGAAAGGCAAAAACCAAACATTTTCCAAGAGGCCAGATTAACATAGAAAGAGTCACTGTCAATTCCCTTGTTATCAAGGTATATTAAGACAGAGCAAATTGAACTCCTTTTTGGTCAACCCTTTCCCAGAAACCTAAAGAAATGCAAAGTGAAAGAATCTGTTCTTACTGGGAATGTCTGTCTATCTGTCATACATTCTTCCAGACACAGGCACCTCACAGCTGAACTATCCTCTTGATGGTACTGTTCACCATTTCCTTTGGGTGACTAAGTATCCCTGTGAACCTGAAAAAATCAAAATATATTTTTCTTTTAACTCTCCTATTTACGTTATTCAGTGAAAGTAGATAGGAAGTTTCACATGTTCATCAAACTCCAGAAAACCTTGCTAACATGAGCTAAAAATGATTGGGAATACACCCACATACTTTTCATGGTTACAAAGGACTGTCTATAATTCTTGCCCTCCATTTGGAAGTATGAGAAATAATAATTAACTCCAACAAAAAAATGGCAAAACAGGGCCACTGCCCCCAAATAATTAACTCCTTCAAGATACAGAGTCGGCTTCCTTTGGCTCACTTCATGGCTCTCCAAGCTCAATTAGTTAAAATCATTGTTCTAATAAAGTCAATGACAGTCAAAAGAGTATGCATATATCATTGTAGCCAGTTATTACCAGCTTGTCTTTTACTCCTGTGATCCCCGAAGATACAGGAAGTGTTCCAAGTCAATTCTACTTTCTTACACTCACCTGGAAAGTGACCAGAAACATCTCTAATTTAAAACACATTAGCGAAGCAATTAATATCTTTCCATTAATGCAGCATCAATAGCTTCAAAGTGGGATGTGATGCGCCACATTCTCGAGAGAAATGCATGATATTCTTCAAAGGAGGTTCCCAATGTTCTTCGCAGTGTGATAAAGAAAGTAACTAACTTCTTGAGCAACAACAGGTGAGAGGCTTCCTGCTGCGAGAAACGAGTTGGCAACCGTTAATCATCAGAAATAGCATGTCTCTGGGTAAGAGGGAACCTGACACTCAGGGCGTTAGAGTCAATTCTGACTCATAGAATCCCTCTAGGCTAGGGCTGAACTACTCTTGTGGGTTTCCCAGACGATACCTCTTCACAGCAGTAGAAAGCCTCGTCTTCCTGGTGTGGGATAACTGGGAGATTTGAACTGTTAACTCTGTGGTTGACAGTCCAAGGGTATTTCAATATCCTAACAGGGTTTAGAGTGGAAACATGAGCATACTAAAAATTAGACTTCTGTTGGAGATTTGACATTTAAATGAGGCACTACCTCAATATCCCAACTGCTTTAGCTTGTAATCTTATAACACTGTATATATAATATGATTCTCGTGTAATCCTTACTCTATAGAAGAAACTTGGAAAGTATTGGAGGCAGACAGAATTAGAGAGACTCCCCAGTCCTCCCGATGGCTCATGCATAATCTTTAAAAAGTTGTGGTAATTGAAGAGCAAATAATGCATGTGGGAGGGGGACTAGGCACTAGAACCATTGGTGATAATGCATACACAACCCTTGAAAAGCAACTTAACTATGGAAGTGTAAGATAAAACCTTTAAAAACAGAACAGTAAGGAAACTTCTATTTTGTCCTCAGGTAGCCTTGTCACCTTATACTTTATTTGTTGTTTTTGATAACATGAGGCATATATCAATACTTTATCCATTTTTATGGCTGATTACTGTTTTATCGTAGGGATATACCACATTTTATTTATTCATTTATCAATGTTGGACATTTGGCTATTTTAACTTCCTGGCTATTGGGGAAAATATTGAAATGAGCAACCATGCAGAAGTTTTTGTGGAGACAGATTTTTATTTCTCCTGGGTATATATTTAAGGAATGAATATGATCAATGAGCTATGTAAAATAGCAATCATCATATACTCTCTCTCACGGTTTCCATGAGTCATGAATTTAGGAGCACATTGAAATGTCAGGTGGCAGTCATCTGGCTGCCATATAATATCCAAAATGATTCCATGGAAGGTTGGCAAGTTGTTCCTGGCTATTGTCCTGGGACCTTAATTCCTTCTTCCTTGGATGGATTCTCCATAGGAATGCATGATTGTTCTCAAAGTTTTACCAGAAGCAGCTAGGCAAGAGACCAAAGAATTAGCAGAAATATCTCTGAAAGCTCATGCTTGAAAGTCACTGCTGTCACCTTCCCCGTAGTGTACTGAAAACTGAGGGAGACACTGACTCTGTGTGGAAGGGGCAATCATAGGCATAGATATCAGGAGGTGTGAAGATCATCAGGGACTATCTTGGAGGCTGACTACCACAAATTGGAAGTTATAGTTCCCATTTTTCCTGAGGATGCAATCCAAATGTATAGACCCCAGATAAGAAAGAGCTACTTACAAAAGAAGAAAGGGGAATGCTTAAATATAGTAGGATTCTGACAGTTCTGTGATTACTTACCCTCATGGTGGTGTCTTTAGCAACTGGAAATCTGGATCAATGTGCCAGCAGAGCACCTTGAGTGTATTATGCAATGGAAAATAAGATAAAGAACTCTAGGCCCGCGTGCTGCCTTTGGTTTAACAACCCCAGTGCTGACCTCTGGAAGAGCCATCCTTTTATTTCTTCTACCTGCATCAGCAGAATCCTCCTGGAATGTCCTTTGGGGTATTTAATCCAATAGTCAAATCCACTTTCTCTCCTGGTGTCACAGCAAGTACTTACGAACTATCTGCTGTATACTCAGGAAGGAGCCCTGGTGGCATCGTAGATCATTGTGTTGTGTCCACATGGTAGACAGTTTGAAACCACTAGCAGCTCCATGGGAGACAGACGGGGCTTTCCACTCCCTTAAACAGTTACAATCTTGGATGTTCACAAAGGGGGAGTGTGCTGTAAGTCAGTACTGACTCAATAGCAGAGTGTGTACACAGAAGCATATCCCAGGATCATCTGAGACTAGTGTGGAAACTTTTTTTGAGGGGGAGCATCATTGACCTCTGGTGGGTGTGGAATCTATTAATCCAATTCTTGTCTCCTTGGGTTCACCAAAGCTGGGTTTCATATATGAAAAAACATACAAAATCAAGACAAAATACAAGTGGCCCACTACATTGACACAACATGCAGAGAAAAACCTCTATCAAAAACAAAACAGAGTATATTAAACTGGAACAAATATACAGCAGATCAAAAATGAGATTTTTTGATCATATTTTGTCATAACTACAACTGTTGGGATCCATCTATGTTAGACCTAGTTGACTAGAAAAAAATATCCCATGACACTCATATATGTATACGAATGAGCTTTAAATCAAGAAGCTAGATCCCAGTGCAGTCGGACTAAAGTCCATAAGTCTGGTACTAGTCCATAAGTCCCTCATCAGATTCATGCACTCACATAAAATTGTGCAGAATTCAGGAAGATCACAGGCTGGTGGGTGCAGACTTGTGTGTTTCCAAGGTTAGAAGAACATGGTAAGATTCTGGCCTCTGTCAGCCTGGCCAGCCAGCAGGAGAATGAAGGCAGAAGGGTGGGGATGTTCTCAGGGCCCTCCTTGTGAAAAAGTCATGCCCACAAAGAGGCACAGTCCGGCTGTGACCTAACTGACAGATTGGAAACCATCCCTGCATTTTACAGATCTTTAAATTGAGATAACATTTTGTAACTACAACACCACCCTACAATGTACTCTGTCTGATAGTAATGTTTTTCCCATCTTTGGTCCATAGTCAGAGGGAATCACTAGAGGCTTAATCCACACTGTCATCCACAGTCTTGGAAGAAGTATGGCCAGAGGGCTCCTTGGAGACAAAATTGGCAAGATTTGTCTCAAGTGCTTTGGAAATATTCTCAAGGTAAATAGGGGGGCCAGGAAAAAAGAGGAGGCCATCAACAAGTTTGATTGGCATAGTGACTGTACCTATGGGTCATGCAAAAGAATAATTGTGAGGATAGTACAGAACTAGGCAGTTTTTCATTTTGTTGTGCATGTTGTTTTTAGGTGTCAGTGAATTGATTCTGACCCATAGCGACCCTATAGTGCATAGGGTCAGTATTAGTCATAACTGATTGGATAGCACTTAACGACATCTTTGGATAACCTGCATTGGTGTAGGGGTGTTTTGTTTGTTTGTTTTTTGTGGAATTAGCTGACTTCTCGATTACATGACTTCTTGTTCAGAAACAAATCTTTAAAACCCCAGAGGCTATGGGGTACCACGTGATTTCTTCAGCACACTTGGCTCTAGCACCTATCTTAACTGATCCTTTCATGGGGGCAAATACCAGGCAGAGCCATATTGTAATAAATAATTGTTCTTATGATGAAGTGATAGCTCAAAATTCATTTTCATTAGTATTGTTCCTATAAGTCCCTAGTTTGATTTGGGGATTGTTATTGTCACTTTACACAGTATGTCATAAATCATTCCACCTACGATTCAAAGTTCCATTCCTAGGGATACTATTTTAGTCAATATTACAGTATTATCAGTTTGTCTACTTTTCAGTGGGTCTGTTATTATTTTCTAATTGAGGTGTATAATTCTATAGATTTTAAAAATTTAACCCATGTCTTCTGCATCATTGCATAAACCAATTCCAGTCTAAGGAGTTTTGTCTTACAATTTTGAAGTCTACTGTTGTGCACAAGTGCTTTATTTTTAGCAGTTCCCAATCATCTATTTTTTCAACTGATTTTATTGTTTTTTTTTTAATATGGTCGTCTCTGTATGCCCTGAAATAAGGTTCATAAATTTGCTCCAATTTTCTCACTGACAATCCTTCTAGCTCATTTAGGTCTTTAATCTCCTTTGAGTTCTTTTTTTACATGAGCAGAAGTATGAGCCCTGTTTCATTCTTCTGAAGATAGAGATCCAAATTTCCAATCATCATTTATTAAAGAGGCTGTCTCTATTTTTGATAGTTTTAAGCCCTTTGTAAAGGTCAGATGTGTGAGTTTATTTCTGGGTTTTCTATTCTGTTCCACTGGCCTATATGTGCTTCATTGTACCAGTACCAGGTGGTTTTGAATACTGTGGCTGTGAGATAGTGTGAGGCCTCCTTCTTGGCTTTTGTTTTTAAGTTATTTGTGTATCATAAGTCTCTTTCCTGTCTATAAGAAGTTGGTAATTAGTTTTTACATTTCTTAAAATAAATTAATCTGGAATTAGGTTCAGGATAACATTTTCTATCTAGATTCGTATCGGTAATATTGGCATTTCAGAATATGAAGTCTAACTATCCATGAACATGGGGTATTTTCCCATTTTTGCAGATATTTGTTTGATTTTGTGTAATAATTGGCTAGGTATTTTCCTAAATATTTAATATTTTGTGCAGCTATTATAAATGGTATTGTTTTTGTAAAGTCTTTTTCAGCGTTCTCTTCGCTGGTATACATGAATCCAATTAATTTCTGGTCATTAATCTTGGATCTTGCTACTTTTCTGAATAATTTGTTTCCAACAATATTCTTGTGGGGTATTTTGGGTTCTCTCTCAATAGAACCATATCATCTGCAAATATTAAGAGTTCCACTTCTTTATGCGATTGCATTCCTTTGCTTTCATTTTTGAACAAAACTCAATGGAAATTTAACAAGACAAGAAGTTGATTCATTGAAAGGATCAATAAATTTACAGACTTATGACAAATTTAGCAAAGGAAAAGAAAGGGGAGATATAACTACTTAGGCTTATAAATTAAAAGGTGACATGTAACAGATCAAACTGAAATAAGAAGAATAATAACATGCTACTACAAAAGACTTTATACCAGTAAATCTGCTAACCAAGACCAAATGGGAAAATACCTAAAACTACACCATTAAATAAATTCAGATGCATATAGAAAATCTCAACACACTCTAAACAAAAGAAAAAGTAGAGAACATTGTCAAGAAACATCAATCCAAGAAAAGCCCAGGCAGGATCAGATGGCTTCATAAGGGAATTCTCTGAAGTATTCAGTAAAGAACTCTCACTAATATTACAGAAACTATTCCAGAATACATGGCTGGTGCCAGATGACTCTTATCTGCTTTCAGGAGACTGGTGGGAAGCTTGGTGCGAGACTTGGTCTGGTGCTTGGGTGTCAGTGGAATATGTTTAGGCTATATAGTGGCCTGAAAGCTAGCATGTAGAGGGTGTGGAGGAGATTCTCAGGTCAGTCCAAGACGGATTGGGTCTGGAGGGTTTGGGACCCATGCCTTTCATGAGGCAAGGGTCACTGAGTAGTGTTGAGGAGAGGGAAGCAGGACAGTGCACCTTATATTGAAATATTCAAAAGAGTAGAGGGCTAGGGATGAGCATTCCTAGTAGGCAAGCTGTTGTTCTAATGCCCTAGGATGGTCTATATTAAAATCAAACTCACTGCCATTGAGTTGATTCTGACATATACCCTCAAGAACTGGGTAGAACTGCCCCGGGGGTTTCTGAGACTGTCTTTACTGGAGTAGAAAGTTGCATCATTCTCCTGCAGAACACTTGGGGTGTTGAACTGCTGATTTTGTGCATAACAGCCCACAAGTGGCATAACCACTACGTCACCAAGGCTCCTTGGAGTGGTCTTGGGTGATTTAAATGAAGTGCTGGCTAGGATATGGTAGTATTTCTAAATTGATTGTAGAAGTGGTGGAGAAATATATCTTTGCTGAAAACAACGTAATAAAAGATAATAGTGTTTAAACATGAAGTATAAAAATAGTACCTTTTTCTTAAGAAAGGGTGGTTGGGGCAAAAGAAAGAAGTTGAATGTGTTCAAGAATATGTAGAGACGAGATCATTTGGGAAATTGGAAGCACTGCCTGGGCATGATTTGCTTAGCCCCTTTGGGTGACTGGGCTGACCAATCACCCAAGGTTTAGGTAGATTTTGGGTTAGCGGGAAAGGGTTTAAGTGGGGGCTGTGAAAGTGATGAGGTCATAGGTTTTGTAGTTTGGGGGGGGGGTAGAGTGGCTTCACTGGTCTAGGGTGAGGTGCATATGGAGGAGGTGGAACTCACACCTTCCATGAAGCAATTTTCTCTCTACAGGGACCCAGAAGTTGGTGTCAGAGACTGTGCTTTTATTGAGATGGCCTTGGGGGAAGGAGCCATGTAGAAATGGTCCCGAATGTAAAGTGACCAAATTTCAAGTGGACACCATTGACCGGGAGCGGGGGGTGTTCTTAATTAAAAATTTGGTCTGTAGGGAGCAACAAAATGTTCATAGACCGCAAAAATAGTATTATATTTGTTTAATTTTAAAATGGGACAAGTTGTTACAAAGTAGACCATCTGGTCACCTTACAAGGCATAGCGTGGGGTGGTTAAAAGGAGATGCTACAGTCTATAAAGATGCCTCCGAACTATCCTGAGCCCAAAACTGCCTTTCACTTTGTTAGACCGGAGCATTCACACAGTACAGATAATAGCTCACAACACATGAAATCCAGGTCAGATAAATCCCTCAGTAACAGAAATGGTGTTAGCGATGCCAAGAATGTAGTAGGAAGGGAGGTAGGAGGGGAGAAAGGGGGAAGCGCTATGATCGATGCATACCACTACCACCCACCTGGGAGATGAACAACAGAAACATGGGTGAGGGAGATAGTAGTCTGTGTAAGATATGAAAATAATAGTAATTTATAATTTATCAAGGAGTCATGAAGGTGGGGGTGGGGAGAGGAGCTGATACCAAGGGATAAAATATAAAGTACATATTTAGAAAATGATGATGGCAACATATGTACAAATATGCTTGATAAAGCTGATAGATTGGTTGTTATAAGAGCTGTAAGAACCCCCAATAAAATGATCTTTTTTTTAAAAAAAAGATGCCTTAGATACTGAATTAGCTACAGCAATTTTGAATCATTACACTTGGGCAAATGAAAGGTTAAGTTTATGTAGACTTCAGATCACCTCATCTGCATTAATCAATGCTTTTAAAAGTAACCAAACTTATTGCAATGACATCGATCCTGATTCATAGTGACCCTATAGGACACCCTGTAGACACACTCATAGGGTCTCTGAGACTGTAAATCTTAATTGGAGCAGACTGCCTCATGTTTCCCTCATCGATTCTCAGGTGGGTTTGAACCATGACCAGAACAGTTAGTAGCCCAACATTTAACCCACTAAGCCAGCAGGACACCTTAATCAATGAATACATAAATAAATTTTATGTATTTCTCTTTAAAGAGATCTTAGTTGGTGTATATTGTTGATTTATTTGTGCTAAATAACAGACAAAAATAGGATAACACAGATCTGAATGGGGTTTATCTAACACACATGTTCTCTGTAAAGCACATCACAGACTACCTTCTTGCAATTAGCAGCATTAGATCATACTTAAACTCTATGTTTAAGCATCATATTAAATAACAAGATAGCCAACTAAATGTGTAAAAATAAAATATGACACTCTATAGAATAAATAGGAACTTGTTTCAGTATAACAGCTAAAACAAGAAAGCATAGTGCTATAATGCATGCCAGATAACTCAAATTTTTCACCACTAAGGAGCCTTGTGAGGCAGCCATGAAAAATGTATGAATATTGATTAGGGGTACTCATACACTTTAATAAGTATGTAGACTAGTAAATATGAACTAAATAAATATTAAATATTAAATAAATAAATGTATGGATTATTCAGAATACAGAAATCTGAGAGAATGAAAGAAGTTAGTGTAGCCAGGGAAGTTCCCTGGTCATGTACTGCTGCATGAGTTTTTAAATTATCTTCAGCAAAATTTTACTTGTGATAATAATGATATTTGATCATTTTCACATTCTGTTAGGTTATGTTCTTTGGAATAGGGACAAAGATGTATCTCTTTCACTCAATTTTCTTGCCAATTGTTCTTCAAATTTCTTGGCAGAGTTGAGTGACAACTCCCAGTGTTGCCTTCATTTGTTGAAATACCATAGTTGATATTCTTTCAATTCCTGGTGGCTCAAACTCCCACCCCAATGCCATCAGTATAGTGTAGACTTCTCCCTTCAATATCTTTACTTCATGCTCATATGATATCTCCAGAAATAGTTGTATGTCATCCAATTATTTTTATATAGTAGCACTGTGTATTTTTCTATCTTCCTGAACTGTTCAATATTTCCCCCTACTCATTAACTTCACTGTCATTGAGTCCATTTCTACTCAAAGTGACCCTATATAAGACAAAATAGAACTGCCCCTTAGGGATTCAGAGATTATAAATCTTTAAGTACACAGAAACTCTCGTCTTTTTTCCTGTGGAGTAGATGGTGGGTTTGAACCATCAACTTTGTGACATCCCACAATACAATGAGGATTCCATTTTGTTAATAAAACCCATTGCAACTTTATGCTATAAATGTATGGAGTAAATCATTGTTTGTTGATGTAACATGGTTCAAAGGAAAAATAAACCACTATAAATATCCATTAGTAATTGGAGCATGATCTATGTAAAATATGAATCGAGGAAAATTGAAAGTAATCTAAACTGAAAATAGAATGCATAAAGATTGGTGCCATAAGGTTGGAAATCAATGAAAGGATGATGAGGAAAACAAGAGCAAATAATTGTGGATGAACAACTCTCTGTTGCATAAGGAGTGCGTGCTGGCCCAGATCAGAGATGAAATTAGGAAATTTCTAGAAACCAATGAGAATGAGAACACGACATACCAACACTTATGAGACACAGCAGAGGAAGTTATCAGAGGAAATTTCATAGCAATACATGCACATCTGAAAAAGGAAAGGCATTTCATAACTGATACGCTGGCACAGAACTTAAAAAAACCAGAGCAGAGTCGTCAGGTTAATCTGACTAATAACAAAAGAAAAGAAATAATAAAAATCAGGGCTGAGATTCAGGAGACGGAACATTTTAAAAAATGAAAAAAAAATTATGCTACTAAAAGTTGGTTCTTTGAAAGAACTAACAAAATTGACAAACCACTGGCAGACTTAACCAAAGAAAAGAGGGAAAGCATTTCAATAGCAAGAATGAGAGACGAAAGAGGGGACATCACAACTGACACTAATGAATTATCAAAAGGATAATTACACAGTATTATGAAGGACTGTACTCCAATGAATTCAACAACTTGGAAGACATGGGCAAATTCTTGGAAAAACCATCCCTCCCTGGACTATTCCCAATGGACGTCAAGAATCTCAATAGACCCATAAGAAAAGAAGAAATAGACAAGTTTATCAAGAGATTACCAACAAAAAAATCACCTGGGCTGATGGGTTTTCAGGAGAATTCTGCTAACCATTCGGGGAAGAAATAACACCATTCCTACACAAACTCTTCCAAAACATCGAAAAAGATGGCAAACTCCCAAACTCCTTTAAAGAAGCTCGGATAACACTGATACCAAAACCAGGAAAGGATTCCACAAGAATTGAGAACTACAGACCAAGATCCCTAATGAACATTGATGCAAAAATTCTTAATAAGATACTGGCCAATAGAATACAAAAGTATATAAAACAAATAATTCACCAGGACCAAGTGAGGTTCATATCTGGGATGCAGGGGTGGTTCAACAAATGAAAAACCATTAGTATCATTCGCCACATTGACATGAAAAAACATAAGAACCACATGATAATATTGACAGATGTGGAAAAAGCATTCAACAACAACCAGCACCAATTCCTGTTTAAGACACTCAAGAAGATAGGAATAGAAGAAAAATTCCTCAAGACAAAACAAGCTATGTATGAAAAACCAACAGCCAAGGTGATAGTCAATGGAGAAAAGGTAAAAACAATCCCACTGAAAAAGGGAACCGGACAAGGATGTCCCTTGTCCCCACTCTTATTCAATATTGTACTGGAGGTTTTAGCTTACAGCTTAAGGCAAAGAAAAGACTTCAAAGGTATTTGCCTGGGGAAGGAAGAGATAAAACTATCGTTATTTGCAAATGATATGATTTTAGATATGGAAAACCCCAAAAGCTCCACAAGGGGAATACTGCAAGCAATAGAGGAGAATGGCAGAGTGACAGGATACAAGATCAGAAAAGGAGATAAAAAGAGGTACCCTTCACAACAGTCAAGCACAAATTGGAATATTTAGGGATATACCTGACTAAAAGAACAAAAGATCTATATAATGAAAACTGCAGAACAGTATTACAAGAAACCAAGAGTGACTTAAGAAATAGAATATCCCAAGCTCATGTATTGGAAGACTCAATATAGTAAAGATATCAATTCTACCCAAGGCACTATATATGTTTAATGCAATTCTGATACAACCACCCTCATCTTTCTTCAAAGAAATGAAAAAAATGATTACTACATGTGGAGAGGTAAAAAGTCCAGAATTAGCAGAGAACTCCTCAAGAAGAAAGGCACCGTGGGAGAGCTTGCTTTACCTGACTTTATCACACACTATTCAATCACAATGGTCAAAACAGTATGGTATTGGTATAATGATATATACTCAGATTAATGGAAAAGAACTGAAAACCTAGAAATAAAAACATCAGCATACAGACAACTGATCTTTGAAAAGGGTCCCCAAAAGTATCAGATAGGGAGCGGATGCCCTTTTCAGCAAGTGGTGCTGGCAAAACTGAATATCTACCTGTAGAAAAATGAAGCAAAACCCTTACCTCCCCCATGCACTACAATAAACTCAAGGTGGGTCAAAGACCTCAAAGTAAAACCCAAAACTATTATGGCCATCAATGAGGGAATTGGGACCAACCTGAGAACACTGGAACAGGGAATACATAGGCTATCAGAAATAGGAAAGGACACAAACAAAGAGGAGGTACAAATAGACAAGTGGGATATACTAAAGATAAAACACCTGTGCACATCGAAAGAATTCACTAAGAGAGTAATAAGAGAGCCCACAGTCAGGAAAAACATCTTTAGTTATGACAAATCGAATAAAGGCCTTATTTCTAAAATCTGTAATACCCTGATAGCTTCCAAAAAGAGCAAAACTAATTGTCCACTGAGGAGGTGGACAAAGGACGTGAACAGAAGTTTCACAGAGGCAGAAATCTGAATGGCCAATAAGCATATGAGTAATTGTTCCGGATCATTAGCCATAAGAAAAATGCAAATCAAAACAACAATGAGATACCATCTAACACCCTCAAGGATACCCCAGTTCAAAAAATCAGAAAGCAGCAAGTGCTGGAGAGGCCATGGGGAAATAAGAACTCTTATCCTCTCCTGGTAGTACTGTCGGTATACACAGCCACTGTAGAAATCGATTTGGACATATCTTAAACAGATGGAAATTGAGCTACCATATTAACAAACAATCCTTCTACTGGGCATACACCCAGAAGAGGCAAGCAACAATCCACGACCAGACCACAGTACACAATCGCAAGGAGTTGGAAACAGTCCAAATTTCCATCAGCTGGCAAATGGATAAAAAGCTGTGGTGTATACCTACAATTGAGCACTATGCATCTCTAAAAATTAGTGATGAACACATGAAACACATCCCCACATGGGAAGGACTCAAGACTAAGTGAAGTTAGCCAAGCACAAAATGACAAGTACAGCATGAGTCCGCTGAGGAAAGCTTAATAAAAAAATGCAAAAGGGGCATAGGAAAAAGCTACGGTATACTGAAATGCTTGGGGAGAGGCCCAGGTAGTATGGTATGGACCAGACCAAACCCAGGGCTACATATGGTAGATACCTGGAGTGGGGGGAAGGGGGTGGGTGGGGCAGATGGTGATGTGTAAAGAGGGAATGGGGTACTAACCCACCCAAGGAGAACATACTGTTTATATCTCCACAGGGAAAGAGGGACCAAATTTAATCCCGGTGTTGCAGGATGTGAATGCAGCATGATGGCATGGAGCGGGGAACCAGTGAAGGGATCTGAACGGCCAACCCCAATCCCAACTACAGGGTCAGCCGCCTTTACCCCAGGGGAGTGTGCTTTGGAAATCAGTACTGAAGCTGCAGCTTGGGCAGTGAGATATGCCTGACCAGAGCACATGAGAATAAAAGACAGGGGAGGAAGAGAATGGAGTGCCTCCTGGCCCACCTAGCCTTCAGGATGATATTCCCATTCATTGCAGCCAATGCACAGAGAGGATCATATGGCCAGCCCCACTACTAAATATGGCTTCCCTCACTGACCCAAGGCCCTTCGGGGTCAACAATGGAGAAACAGGGTCAGTATTATACCCTGTCTGATCCAACCACACCATGGTAAAGCACTAAGAGTATGCAACAGAGCATGGAGTTCCTGAGGGAGTGTCAAGAATATACTTTAGGGCCTGGGTGTTGCACCCCATCTGACTCAGCCAGGAGACACTCCTGAAGGTCAATGAACTGACCTTGAACTATTTACAGATTTTTATATTATTATTATTTTTGTTTACTCATTTATATATATGTGACATGGGGATTTTTGTGGTCATTGTTTTAGTTTCCTTGGTTGCTTCATCTTAGGATGCCATTTTTTGGTACATATTGCTATCTCTGCAGGTCTATCTAGATAAGATAGACTGGATGAGTCTGGAGGCAAAAATGATGGGACTGATGGTTCCAGGGAGGACAGGGGAGATGGGAAGGAGAGGGAAAGGAGGTGGTGTTGGTTGGTCCAGGGATAAGGGCACAACAAGTGATTCAAAATCAATGACAAGGTGTATGTGAGAGGTCCAATAGGGATTGATCAAGAGTAATGTAACAGAGAGAAAATACTGAAACACAAATGGAGGCTGAGTATGATAGTGGGACAAGAGGAAAGTAAAAGGAAACAGAGGAAAGAACTGGGGAGTAAAGGGCATTTATAGAGGTCTAAATACAGGCATATACATAGGTGAATGTATTTATGTATGATGATGGGGAAATAGATCTATGTACATATACTTGTGGGGTTCATATTAGGACAGCAGATGGGCATTACCTCCACTCAAGTACTTCTTCAATGCAAAAACATTTTGTTCTATTAAAGTGGCATTTCATGATGCTCTCCTTCCTGCCATGATCACTGAATACAAATGTGTGCATAAGCAAAAGTGGTGAAGAATGCTGATGGTTCCTGGCTATCAAAAGATGCAGTGTCTGGGGTCTTAAAGGCTTGAAAGTAAACAAGCAGCCATATACCTCAGAAGCAACAAATCCCACATGTAAAATGCACATGAGCTTGTGGGACCACGAGGTGTTAAAGGGATCAGTAATTAAGCTTCAAGAACTAAAAATCATAAAATTGTTTGCTCACCTTCCTGATATGATTGCTGACGACAAATGTGGGCATAAGCAAATGTGGTGAAGAAAGCTAATGGTGCCCAGCTATCAAACGATATAGCAAATCGGGTCTTAAAGGCTTGAAAGTAAACAAGTGGCCATCTAGCTCAGAAGTAACAATGCCCACATGGAAGAAGCACACCAGACTGTGTGATGACAAGTTATCAAAGAGAGGGAGGGTCCTAAGTGGAGGGAGGATGTTTTGAGAGTGATGAAGGCAACAAGTGTGCAAATATGGTCTGCATATAATTGATGTATGTATTGATCATGATAGGAGTTGTATGATCCCCCCATAAGATGATTTATTAACAAAAAGATTGGTGTGTTATGCATCAAAGACCTGAATTGCACTGGTATTTTCCATTTTGAATCAGAGAATATAGTGTAAAATGCTAGTAATGACAGTTAAAAAGGAATAGGATCACATTCATCATCCTAAAGAACATTCCATGCTGAATCCTGAAATGCAAGAAAATCAGTAATTGGAAAATATGGTCTAGATTACATTTTAGAAAATATGGTCTAGATTACATTTTAGTAATTGGAAAACATGGTCTAGATTACATTTTAGAATTTTTCAAGTTCAATGCGTTCATTAAAATGCCTTTCTTCAACAATGTAAATGGAAACTGTTCATGTGGAACTTACCAGAACTAATGCACAGGAATCAAATCAACTTCATCTGTACAACAAGACAATGGAGAAGTTCAGTACCATCAGTCAGAATAAGGCAAGTGACCAACTGTGGAACTGAGCATTGAGTACTCACATTTAAATTCAAGTTGAAGCTGAAGAAATTAAAACAGACTCTTGTCTCTATAGCATCTGAATTTAAAGATTATGAAAAGAACAGTTTTAAAAGTAATGAGCTAAACAAGCGGCCATTCAGCTCAGAGGCAACAAAGCCCACATGGAAGAAATACACCAGCTTATGGGACCAAGAGATACCAAAGGGATCAATTATCAGGTTTCAAGAACTAATAATCATAACATCATATGCTCACTTTCCTGATATGATCATTGATGACAAATATGTGCATAAGCAAATGTGGTGAAGAAAGTTGATGGTGCCTGGCTATCAAAAGATGTGCGTCTGTGGTTTTAAAGACTTGAAGGTGAATAAGTGGCCATCTAGCTAAGAAGTGAGCCCACATGGAAGAAACACAACAGTCTGTATGACCACAAGTTGTCAAAGGGATTCTATATCAAGCATCAAAGACCTAAAGAATATATCATTATAAATGAGGGAGAGTTCAGATTGGGGACCCAAAGCCCACCAGTAAGTGAAGAGGGGTTGTAGTGAGGTGATGAGCCAGTCTAGGTGCATTGTAGTAGCAATGAAATGTTCTCAATTGCTTCCTCCCACCGACTATCATTATCCCAATTCTGCCAGACAGATTTGGGTAGACCAGGGGATGCACATTGGAGTTGACAACGTGGAAATATAGGATTGATAATCCCTTGAGACAAGTGGGGAGTGGTGACAATGGGAGGGTGGAGGGATGGTGGAATAGGAAGGGGGAACAAATTTCTTGGGTCTACATGTGACCCTCTCTCTAGGGTGTGGACAATGGGGGTTGGGAGAGTGAAGTGACACATTAGTCAGTGTAAGATACGAAGAAGTAATAACAATTTGCAAATTATTGGAAGTTCATGGGTGAGGAGAAGTGGGAAGGGGAAATATGGGGAGTTGGAATTAAAAAAATAAAGAAATAGAGGAAAGAGGGGAAGAGGAGCTTATGCTGGAGGGGTTCATGTAGATAATGCAGATGAATGTGGCAACATGTGTACAAATATGCTTAATAAGAATGATGTATTAAATATTGTAAGGGCCCCCAATAAAATCTATATTAAAAAAGTAATGAGCATTAATGACTTAAGACCAGAGTTGTTATGAGATTATATATATATATACACATATATATATATTATATATATATATATACACACACACATACATAAAGAAGACTACGGTCATTAAAAATACAAAAGAGAGAGATCAAAGTAGATGTAAGGAGAGACTCTGACACTGGATCTCATTGGTAGAATAGTTACAGGAGAAGAAATAAATGCTGGAGCCTAAAAGAAGATTTCAAAGGGTGGCTTGAGGAGACAAAATAAAGTATTATAATTAAACATACAAAAAGTGGAGTTGAAAACATCAAGCAAAAACACACTTAGCATTTCTCAAACTGAAATAACTGAAGAAAATATTCAAGCCTTGAATTGCAATAGCGACGAACAATATAGTAGAAAATGTAAACCAAAATGATAAATATCAGGACATTTCTGAGGTCAAAGGGCAGTGATGCAGAATAGAGACAGCTCCAGACAGCTTACAGTAGGAGCCATAAAGGAACTGAAGGCAAAGAAGTCAAGAAAGGAATATCAATCATCGAAGAAATCATCTTACTACAATTTTCTGGTTTGTAAATTTGTGTTTTCACTGCCAGATATTGCAAACAGCATTGTGGGAGAATGTGAAGGAAAATGACATTGAAAATATTAGTTCCACTTTCAAACAAGATTTACAATCGTTTTATAGAAAGAAGTTTATTTTGGAACTAATTTTAATCTTCTTTACATGTATGAGATGTGCCACTATATTTAATTTTTTGCCTGTCTAAAACCTTGCTAATATCTATATTCAGCATGAAATTTTCATTTCCTTTTTAATACTATCATTCAAAATCTGACATACATTTTCTTTTTGGAGTTGTAGTTATTTCAAATGCTTCCTTGTCAATCACTTTCTCCTTCTAAAGAAGAGACAAGTAAATATGTAATTTTTAGGAACTATTACAAAAAGTATTACAATATCATACAGTAGAAAAAGGGCCTCACAATTGTATTTGAGAGAATATAATTCTATGGAAGTAAAATGACAATTAGGGACTCAGATCTAAAACTACACTACCAATTACTTAAAATATTTTCTCTCCTGGTGAAACAATGTAAAAATATAATGTGATTGTCTCACCATAATATACATTATGCAATGTTAATAACTTAGCTGGATATTCAGTTTTAAGAAACATATTTTCTGAGAAATCCAAACCATTGCTAAATGTAGTTTTCTGGTGCTCAAGGACATAGGAAGATTAAGCTTAGTCCATTGAAGTTTAAAAAGTTTCATGACATTTCAAGAAAATCGGTATAATAAATTACCTGGATGGTGCAGGTTATAAAGACTAAATGAAACACTTTATACATTTTTATTTCCAAGTATTGCAAAGTACTCTATAAATATTTTCACCAATTCTTACAATGCTGAGGTGATTTGTGGAAGTTAATAGAAAAACTTAAATGAAGAACAAAGACATGTTTCAATTATTGTCCATTTATGTATTCTTTGGTGGGTGAGAAAATAGTAAAACTCATGCACAAGCACTTCATACCACTTTGCTATAAAATGTTTCATGATTCATAAATAGGTTTGTCCAGATAATCAGAAGGATACTTCAGGGATTTTCTCCAGACAGTATCATTAGAGGTATGTTTTATGTCAATGGATTATGAAGTAAACCACAGGAATTTCCTGTGGGTAAAAACAAGCAGAGCAAAGGAAAGAGAGAAATGCAGATATACCAAAAGAGCCTCACAGAGTAAGAGACTCCTAGCACTGAAGCATTGATCCTACATTCATATTACTCCTCATCAGAGATGTTTGACATCTTTTCTTTGATAAAATGAACAAAAAACCTCCAAGAATTTAAGAAGTACTTTAAAGGTTCAGGTTCTAAACAAATAATAATAGGTCTTCTTAGGTTCTTATTTGGAAAAGCAAATATTTTATTGTTTTGCTGTCTTT